>JAPYZL010193103.1:0-11428 GCA_030522825.1 Platygaster orseoliae | reverse complement strand
AGTTTTGTAAAAAATGGCAAAGGAAAAATAGTCTTACAATTTTATGAGGAATTTATGGTTCGAAGGATTTCCGCACACTGTGACACACCCTGTATAAATGAATAAGTACCTTAATACATTATTATAGATAAAACTTTTCATAACATTCTAAAAAAGTTCAATATGTTCAAGTGACGACTACACCTCATTTTTAATAACATGTTTACTTAAAAAAACTTGGAGACCATTGATTGAAATTCATACAAAAGTTTTCAGTAATGTTAATTGAATTTTATAAAATACGACTTGACAATCACCTTCGAATTTCGATTTGAATATGTTTTTTATGTTCAACAATTCATATTCTCAGTCTTTCAAAATATCGTTTTATAACTGTATTTCTCTTGAAAATTTTTCAAATGTGACATGGTTTGCTTCACAAATGGTAATGATGGATTCAAATAACTTTTTTTTTAGTTAGATGATTGAAGGAGAAAATTGAATTTTTGATAATAAAGAATCTTGTATTGTAAATTAGAAAAATCATTTTGAAATTCAATCGTTTGCAGCTAAAATTAAAAATTAGAGAAAATATTAGGGAAAAAGTTGCACCCACTTAAAAAAAATTTCCATAATCTACAACCCTTACAATAAATATTTAAATTTCACAAGTTACACAGTTTTTATAATTTTTGCATGTACCTGATTTATACCTAACAATTTTCATTAGAGTGAAATTTTATTTACAGAACCCTACTGAACAGAATGACAACTTATAATGTGATATTAATATTGTGTTACCTGAACATTCATCGTACAACGAGTTAATTTATAATTTGTAAACTTTCATTACTGCATACTGAAAAAACTTGTGTTTTCATTTATACTGATGCAATGATTACACTGAATTATACATTTTTTTTTGGTTGTCCATTGGAGAAAACCCTAAAATAATAGTCGAAAGTGTAATACCTTCTAAGAAATAATCCTATTCCTTATTCGTATAACTTTTTATACATAAAAAATTAGCTTTTACGGATCGTTAATTTTTTATCATTGAATCATTTCTCAAAATTTTTTAGATTTAAAACTGTTCAAAATTTATTATAACTGCAAGAACAGAATTTGATTGAATTCACAGATGATTTGAAATTTAGTAATGATTTAATTATGATAAATATTGATAAATAGTTTCTAATTCCAAATCTAAATAACACATGTACTCATTATTTTATCAAGAAATTCAAAACACAGAATAACGATGAAAAATAAATAATGCCACTAAACTGGACTACTGCAAACTGTTCCTCAAAAAATATCTTCGTGAAAGTCAATGAACCTGAAGCTCAATGACTTAGAATCAAGTATCCGAAAACGGTCTACTAGAAAGTACTCTGTAAAGACAAACATAAATGTAAATTCTAATAACTAATCAAATCTACGAATCTTTTCTGATCATGGCCAAAAAAAAGTGCGAATCCTGCTCACCGCCTGAACAGATCATTGGATAAAAACTCAGAAATGAAAAAACAACGTCGAGCCCTCTTCTGCCTGGACATAATTCACGTCCTAGGGCTGCCCATTGTCGCGCTGTCCTATGCATCCTTTTGACCTAGCGCAGAAGCTCTCTCGCATTCTGCGTAGTGTCAGTTCGCGATATTTACAGCCTCGCGGCGCTCAGTCCCTCCCCCCTCCCCTCACCCCCTGCGTAGGTGAAGGGCCCAGGTTTCGGGGTCCGTTTTTCACTTTGCTCGATTTTTCGTCTCTCTCGGTAATGGACGAGGAACGCGAGAGGGAATCTTCTATCCCCGAGAAGGGGCCCTAAGCGCGGCTTCTTATAAGCCCGTTATATCACGATAGGGCCCTCATCGGACACATGAAAGGGCCCAAAAGGACTTGTCGTTGATCTAGTGCCCCAGCTAGGGCCCAATAATTTCGAGTAAGGGCCCCGGGTTGACAGCGACACAGATGCGACACCGACGGCACTTTTTTCACATTTTCAAGGAACGGGAAAATCATCGTTATCCACGAGTAGATTTTGGTAGAATAAATTTATTTTTAAAACCACGACTGTACATCATTTTGCTCTTCTCGAAAAATGAAAAAAATAAAACGTTTCGGACAAGGACAAAAAATTTGGAAGTAAAAAAAAAGTGACTGTCGTGTCGTTCCGTGAAACGGGCCTCAAATCGGCCCACAAATTCTCACGCGAGGGTCGCTCGTTACGAGCAAGAGCGAGCTTCATTACGTAATGTCGCGCGCGACGAAGGCGAGCGGGATCGCACTGTCCATTTATATACCTCGTTTTTTTCGCTCTTTTTTTTCCACCGCGTTTATTCGCAATATACTTCCGATTGGCAATGTTGAGATTTCTGACGGCGATAACACCGCGCCAGTCCTCAAACCCGAGCTCTGGAAATTTCCTATCGCTTCTAACTCGTTTGAAAATCGTGATTATTGCAGATAAAGCTGTTTAGGAATTCCGTCACTTGTAAATAAACAGATACGCGACGGCACTTATAGCGAGTGAGATGAGAATTTCCGTGCGAAATATGTACTAAAATTGTTAAAAAGTTTAATATAGAAGTTCGGTTATGAACTTTTATATATGATAAATATAAATTTTTATGGAACGAATCTGAGAGTTGCAATGTGAGCCGAAGACGAGCATTGTAATAGAATGAGTTTAGAAAATTGTTCCACATTAGTCAAAAACTATATTTTATTCAACGATGTGTGGAAATTCTAGTTTTGCATCGCCCAAGCGTGTGGAAAAGTAGCCTTTTCCGCACAACGTGGAATAAAAGCTTTGTCGTTGAATAAAAGCTTTTTCAAAAGGCGAAAAAGTTTTTTTGCCTCTCAAGCATCAAAAACGAGCGTTTGTAATTCTGTTTTGACGTTCACAAATGGCGACTTTCAGGCCGACGCATCAACATCATTGTATTGTGGAAAAAAAAAGTTTTCTATTCTTTCTATTACTGTCAGTTATACGATAATTTTGAATTGTATATATTTGTTACACTTATGTTTTTAATACTTTTGATTACGAACGTTAATAAATTTCTTTCTTAAAGAATAATGTTAGTCATCTTTCTAGTCAACGTCGATCCAATGTTTTTAGTTAAATTAAAAAATGTAATCAATTGTGTTTTTTTTTTAATTTTATTTAAATGAAAGTTTTTATTTTATCAAGTTTTTTTATCAAATAAAATAATTACGAAACTAATTACACATTTACTTTTTTTTCGTGCTAATGATAATTAAAAATAATAAAATGGTGTCTATTTTTTGATTAATATAATAAATATACACTGTATCACAGAATGAGTTTGATGCAGTATTATTTCTCGAAATCCAAAATTGATTCAATTGTCATAGATCAAGGATATTTATCGTCATTTTTCCATAGTGAAAATCGAAGATTTTTTTAAATTAAAAAAAAACCATAGACAGATCCAATTTTGAAAATTCAATTAAAAAATTGATTGAATTTTTGTGTTTATTATTTCATTTATATAAAGTTACTTAATTTCATTAAGTTATTTTATTAAATAAAAGAATTACGATATTCCGTTATTTATTTTTTTTATTGTGCTAGTGATTATGAAAAATAATTAAATGATGTTTTTTTTATTTATATAATAAATAAACGCTTTATCACAGAATGAGTTTAATGCAGTATTATTTACTACTATAAAAAATTATTTAAATTGTCGTCATCAATGATATTTATCGAAATTTTTTCGGAGTCCAAATCAAAGACTTTTTCAAAAAAAGAAAACAAAAAAAAACACCATAGACTGATAAATTAATTTTGAAGTACTTTGAAACGACTATTTATCATAACTTAAAAATAGAGAGGGTAAATATAATTTATGAAATTCTTAAAGATCACAAAGTTTTGTACCAAGAATGTTTTTCCATAATATTATTATTTAATTATAATTATATAATAAAAATTTTAATACATCATGATATTTATTAAAATCTAATAATAATATAAATTATAAATATATAATACAATTCGTTAATTTCAATCATATTAACGAATTATTAATTCGTTAATTTCATAAAAATTAACGAATTATTATTTAAAATATTAGTTCAATATTCGTTGACACTTCTTTGACTTCGTTATTTTTATTCCTTGTACATATTTAATTTCATAACATCAATGTTGAAAATTACATATACCTCTTATTCTCTATAATATTAGTGCACTTAGTTCAAATCGGTGATTTTCAATTTCAAAGTTAATTTTCACCTACAGTATTTTGACTGAATGTATGTACAGGAACTTGGAAATTTAGAAAATATTGTAGTTTTAAATTTGAAATGCTGAGAATAAGGGAATTCCTAATTGTATAATTTAAACAACTAAAAATAACCTAAAAGAATATTTATATTTTCTCTAAGAATAAAAATTATTCCAAAATATAAGGAAAACACATTTAACAAATCAGAATTAATTTTGTTTCCTCGGGATGGAATGCAACTAGATTCCCATATGGCGTTGCCGACAATTTTATCTAATTCATTTTCCCGAACGACCATTTTCCCGAAAGGTCTTTTTTTCGAACGGCCATTTTCCCGAAAAACCACTTTCCCGAACGGTCTTTTTCCCGATGGGTTTTTAATTTTTCCGAACGGGAAATTTTCCTATCAGTCTAATGTCTAGAAATACTATGTTTACGCATTTACAAAACAATCGTCTTTTGAAAAAAACTTTTGAAAAAACTCTTGAAAAAAAACCTTTGAATTATATATCTCAAAAAACCTAATTTGGAATTTTTACCACGAATCTTCTTATTGAAGATTTTTCTTATGAAATTCATAAATGTATAGAATTTTATTGAAATAAAAGTGAAATTTGAACCGAAATTGGAAAATAATACTTTCGGGAAAATTGTCGTTCGAGAAAAAATACTTTCGGGAAAATGGCCATTCGGGAAATAATACGTTCGGAATAATGGCGTTTCGGGAAAATGACCGTTCGGGAACTTGGATTCGGGAAAATGGCCGGGAATCCCCATATGGTCATTTTACGAATCTTAAATCGAAGAATTTTCCCTTTCGAAATGAGTTTTTACCTTAAGAATGAAGACTTAAGGAATTCTTAAGAAATTGAAAAAAAAATCGAGATGAGCTTTTTCTAACTTAAAATTTGATATAAAAAGATTCAAATATGAAAAAATTTGCCAAATTTGCAAAAGCGTTTAAATAATTTTGTTATAAAAAAAATTAATAGAAATTTCGAAAGAAAGATTTGATATGAAAACAAAAATCAGAGCAAAAAGAGCGGCGTGAGAGGTGCAAGAGCAGGGAAGTACACTAGTGCATTTAAGTTGGCAGTGAGCCGAGATTCAAAGGATCGTGTTGCAACGTTCTTCCTCAAGGTTCTGGGACGGCTGTAGAGGCGTCCCGTAGGCGTTGAGCGTTAAACGCATTCCTCCTTAGAGGCTATACACGTTGCGAAACCCTGTGAGAGAGCATGTTCTCGTTAGCCACGTTTCGCACGTCCTTGATTCAAGTTCACGTCACTCACGGCGTTTCGTGCGTGCAACGTGTCCCAAGTTTTCCGTCATTTTCCAGGCCGCTCTAGTTGCGCCCCAGGCCTCTGTCCCTCTGACCCCCTCAACCTGCTCGTACAAGAAGCTGCATGCGATCGGGAGGCTAATGTTTTGCTTTAGAAGCATTTCACTCCGTTTAAAAAGTTGAAAGATTTAAGAATTATTGATTTTTTTCGTATTTTGATGTAGTTTTTATAACTTGCATTCAGTTTTACAATAAAGAAGATTTTTTCAAGAATCTCGTATAGCGTTTTTTCACTTCTCGAATTCCGGGATTCGGAAGTCGCTCTAATTTTCCAAACTTTCTCCGAAAAACATATGTTTTGTTCTTCCAGTCGCCGCAGGTTACCTCTCTCGTTAGACACGCCAAATCACGACTCCCTATGAGCGCAACGATGAAATGAACTTGGAAATGAAAAATGAAGGCAAAGGCTTTTCGAAAAAAAATCGTGGGTGTTCTTGTGGCTCGTAATCGATCGTATCTTGCTTTCTCTCGGTTGGGAAAATATCTTAAATGAGGGAAATCGTAGATGCCGTTGCATCTGATAAGTACCAAGTGGTGCCCTTCATAAGGTACACATGGGGTTTAACTAGTTGAATCAAGTGTATTAAGATTTCCAACTTTCACTCAGTCTTGATTAGGTTTTGAGTGGTCATAATTTTATTTATTAATTGGGAGGGGGGAAGGTGGTTGAATACACGAAAACCTTTTCACTCTGATTTGTTACTAATATCATGAAAAATGATATTGAATTTAAAAATGGTAGAACCATTAAGAACAATGAAAGTAAGGAAAATATATACCAAACAGAAAAAGCTGGGAGGCCAATGTACAAATTTTTTAATTTTTTCTCAGCATCAACGTTTTATTATACAACTGAGTCTGCACGCGATGTATCACGCGCCGCTCATGTCACATGAGCGCATTATAATTTTCGGACCGATATGATCTCGCGCGGTTGGAAAACGGAAGCCGAGGAATTCGAGATGAGTGAACGAAAAGAAATCTCGGCCCTCTCGATCATGAAGGATCCCGAAGATGGCAGACTTGGGAGCGGCCCCGTGACAGAACTGGTCTTGGGGGCCCCCCAGTCTTGGATTCCCCCGAGGCCCCTTTCGACCGCGAAGCACGCGTCCGAAGCGCATGTGTGCATGTACCCACGTACAACCGCATCACCGCGGAAGACTATGCAACTGAAATGCCCCGGGTAATCGCTTCATTTTCTGCTGGTTCTTCGGTCTAGACGCCGGGCTCCGACATCCGTTGCGCCGAGCAAAAACCAAGCCAGCGAGAAAGTTCTTGCGCTTGTTTTCAGAAAGTCGCGATTTGTTAACGCTGTTCCAAGTTTTTTTCGCGCCAAGAAAATTATAGTTGTTGGGTTGGGAGGTTACAAGAATGTTTGCAAGATTTTTTCAAGCAGAGAAACAATTTTTGCCTTTTTTGTTCACAAAGAAATCACTACTATTTTTGAACCTTCTTTTGTTTTTTAGCTGAAGAACATTTAAGCACTTTATCGCAATAAACGCGCCTTTTTTTCTCTGTTGTGTCAAGCTCGTCACCTCGCGCGACGTCGCCGATCGCCGATTGCGTCACCGATAATGATTCAGAAAACCCGCGCTCGAACAGCGTTTTCGCATTTCGCGTAAAATCACGGCCTTGGCTTGACGCGTTTCGTTTTATCAAATTTATATTTACGACCCGAAGGTTGACTGCGCATTAATAAAACAAACACAATATTCCCCGAAGACGTGTCGTACATATCTGATACCCGCTAACTCTTTGAGTAGGATGATAATGAGGCTCATTTTTTGCGCTCTCGTGGTTGGAAAAGTTTCCATAAAGAAAAAAAAAAAAAACGAGAAGTCTCAGTCACTGAAATCTAGTAAGAGAATAATTGTTTTTATTATAAAAAATTCAAGACCAAAGTGAAACTACATTGATGTAATTCAAGTTGGCGTACACTATAACATATTATTATAAAAGAAACTTGAAAAATTTTCAATATAAGCATCTCCAATTCAAAAAACAGTGGGGTGTGAAATAGAAAAAATGTGAACTGAAAAAATGAAGTCTACACAATTTTTCAAGTCAGACGTAGAAAAATATTTAACATGAGACGTCAAGATTACGTAACAAGAATTTTGTTAATGACTTGAAATAATAGTAATAATTTTAATTGAAAAAAAGGTATGTTGTAACTTAGATTTGAACTATCAGAATAGAAAATCTTTCGGAGGCAGAAATATAAGTGAAAATTTTAAGAAAAAATAATTTTCGAAGAGAAATTGTTTGGAAAAAAAATGTTGGGGAAAAAAGGTTCCGGAAAATGAATTTTGGGAAAAAGGAAATTCAGGAAAAAGAAATGTTAGGAAAAAGAGACTTTGGGAAAATAATTTCTTTAGGAAAAGTGAGCCCCCACCATCACCTTTCCTTCACCACCGAAGCAATCAGAAACGTTTACCTTAATGCCTCATAAGCGATCTATATAAACAAGTGGAAAACCCGTTTGGAGCCAAGCGAGTCCGAGATGAATAGTTCCGCGTAATAAGGTCTTGACCCGTACTTTCATGGCCCTAATAAACATTCGTTGCGCGCGCCTGCAAAAAAGAAGCTAGAAAATGCAAATTTCATGAAACGCCCGCAACACGTCCCCGGGGCCCCAGGATTGAGTTTCCGAAGGGACATTGTGTTTCTGATACGGCCGCGAGTGACCTCAAAGCGCCAATCGCCCGGCTCATAATGGAGGCAGCTCAGGCACGTATGAGTAAGTACACGTACGCGCGTCTTGCGCGCGTTTTAAACGCGGCTCATGAATGTCTTGTGCCCTCACGGGGTCGAGCCATTCATTAGTGCGGGCTTGACGAGCGAGAGCAAAGAGCGAGAGCCTGCCCATTACTAATGCATTGGATAATGATGCGTTCCGGCACGAGTCCGCCTTGAAAAATCGCGAAAAACGCCGGATCGTTCTCATTGAATATGACGGGGCACTTCAGGTACTAAGGGACTGATCAATAATAATTGGATATGTTCGCTCTAAAAAATTCATTGAAGTATCATAAAATTGTGAAATCATTTTTTGCTACAGTTGTCGTGGCAAGGAAACCTAATGTTTGCCTTTGCCAATGCCTGGTACCTTCTGGAATATCATGTGGATTAATCAGTGACGCTTTTTCAGTGATGCGCAACGTTGTGAGTGACAAAGAACTTTTCAAAGTGGAGCAATTTCTCTATATTGACCGTTTGGAATGTAGAACTTTCGAAACTCGATCTTTCGGAATTCCTCGAGAATCGCGGAAGCCGATTCTACTGGCGCTTTCGTGATTTGGTATGGGACGCGGCGCATGGTTGGTGGTTGCAATATGTATCTCACCTTTCCTTCAAGACCGTGTCTTTTCTCGGAAGCGATCGATCTCATGTGGCATCGATCCTGGCCAAAGATCTGCTCGGACCGTACGATCGCTCGTTAAGGCCGCCACACTCACGAGTGACATCGTCGTTGAATAGAAGTTGCGACAC
Organism: Platygaster orseoliae; assembly: GCA_030522825.1. NCBI lineage: Eukaryota > Metazoa > Arthropoda > Insecta > Hymenoptera > Platygastridae > Platygaster > Platygaster orseoliae. Next base: position 2,362 of record JAPYZL010193103.1, on the reverse strand, counting down.
GATGACTGCCAGCAACTCGTAAGCTGGCCATCCTTGACGGCTACGAGTGCTCCGTGGCTTAACGAAACTCTCGATATCTCTTTTACACGGCGAGACGCCCATTCGATATATGAATTCGCGCAATAAGTGACCACGGCGAGAGTCAACGCTGGGAGAAGCTGCTGGCGCCAGGTCACCTCCTTGCTTTCTTACAGTGTGTAGAAAGCAGAGAAAAAGAAGAAATTATTAAGTATCGTACTGGAGGTTATGTTGAAAAAACACGTGGTGACATTTTTTGTACTCCAAACTTGATTCCTGTCAAGTGAACAATCATTGTATATCTTATCCTATTCAGAATCGTACACGGAAAGAAAAGGATTTTAATTCAACTCCGGCAAGTAATATGTAATTTCAGACTCCTGCTGAGAGTTGGAGAAATGATGAATTGCTCGACTGTTGACGTGAAAGTTCTTCTCTCACGCTAAACCGTGGGAGAAATACGTACTTCTCTCACGCTAAACCATGGGAGAAGTACGTACTTCTCCCACACTATGATCAGCTGTGTTGATATAACATGGCGGCCCTGCGTCACATTCAAGAAATCCAATATGGCCGCCATGGAGAATTTGAAATTGAATAACTGGCGACGCAGTGAAACATTGTAACCGCTATCTATCAGTTCTTAACGATTTTTCTGTAGTCTATTTTTCCCAAAATAATAGGATCATTTTTTCTCGAGTCATGTTTTTTTTTCGCGGCAAACGCTTGGCGCCAACGATCGAGAAACAGTGACAAAGTGCAAGCCTTGGGCGCGCCTCATACGCAATTTACGCGTCGAGGAGAGTTGCCGCACCTGCACACGTGGATCTACGCTCCCGAGGCTTATCAGGCCCGCTCGCCTTTGATTCACTCGGCTTTTTAGATCGTGGGCTCGCTTCTGAATGACGGGCTTATATGCAGCCTCTTCGTTTCGTCATCTCGAGTCCCTCTTGAATTGGATTAATCTCGCCCGAGGCAGATTGCGCAGCGCGTTCCAAAAGCCCAGGGATGACAAATTGACGAAACAAAATGACTGAAATTGTTTTTCTTATCGATGCAACGGAGCCGCAGAAAAAGAGATGCAATTTTCGAGAGCGATTTTCATTCGTTTTTTTTGTAGACGATGAGGGGGTTAGGGAAGGCATGGAAGATATTTGTTTGTTGAGAAGAATAAGTCTTCGACCAACATTTGTAATTACTGGAGTTTTATTTGCAAATGTTTAAAAACCTTGAATATGTGAATAACATTTTTGAGTTAATCATTTTCAAGCTAGTATATCTTCAAATGGAGTAAATGAAGTGATGGTTTTGGAAAAAAAACAAATCGTCCTGAACGCGGAAAATGTTTGTTCGCGCTTGTCACAGATTATCGTATTAAGTTGTCGCTCTCCGATTGGAAAATATCGCTGATAAGCTGTATGGTATTAATTCTTGACCTTTCCTCATTTTACGCCTGTCGTAAAACTTATTGCGCAATGGTATTTTCTTTCCTCTTCCAACGTTGGTCTTGAGTGTACGACTGTTTAATACGAAATGAGAAAAAACATTTTAATAAAATAAAACATTTTTTTATGCTAATTTTCTTAATGACAGTATTGAATTAAAGAGAATGTTAGAACTTGAATTGAGTAACAATAACACTATTAAAAATGATCCCTGAAGACGAGCTTGTGAATAATATTAAAGTTTGGAAAATAGAATAGCAAAATTGAAGATGTCCTGGTTCGTTTATTCGGAAAATTTATATTCAATTCTGCGTTGCCACCGTCGTCAAACTAGTTTTGTCAGTGTTTTAAGAAAGACGGATGAAAAAGTGCAAGCTGTCTCGCGATCCCGCGCATTTCGCGAACGGGAAGGACAAGCTCGGCGCGTATTTTATGGTCTCGAATACCAGATTTTCCGGAAACACTAGTAGTTACTGTCATTCACCCCCCCCCCCTAAGGGTCGATGCTTTTCGCAACGCGTTTTGAATTGAATATTGCTTTGGGGTAATTTTATTTGCTCTGGAAAAAAAGCTCACATTTACATTGTGAAGATTAACTGTACTTGAGGGGGCGTGACGACATTCTGTTTGTATGTTGAAAAAATATTGGAAAGCTGTACTAAAATATAAGTGTTCAAGTTTTTTATGTCTGCGAAGTAATATAATAATGTGGTATTAGGGTGATTCAAAAAAAATTTTTTTTTTTATTTTTGTTGCGACGCCCCAAAATATTAAAGTTTACCAAAAAAACAAAATTTCCTTCAAAATTTGAGCCAAATCGAACAATATTCAAAGGTCGCGCCCATCGATTTTCGGTATTTTCAGTGTGAAAATCTTGCAACCCTTCGAATGTTTGAAAT
>JAPYZL010193087.1:0-33228 GCA_030522825.1 Platygaster orseoliae | reverse complement strand
TGGTTATTAGAGATTCAAAATTTTTCTATTTATCATTTTAACCTTAAATTTGGAATTAAAAAGTCAAAAAACTGATTTATACTGATTTTGAGTCAAATCCGAACCTTTTTCGAGTTTTGACCAGTTTTTCGGGCTTTTTAGACCACTGTGCGGCGCCTGGGGGGTGAAAAGCGTTATGTGATGTGATCGGCTGGACCTTTATCGAGGTTCCAGTGTAAAGTGACCCCTATATGTCTTATATCGAGGTTCCACTGTAAAGTGGGACATATATTGAGGTTCCAGTGTAAAGTGACCCCTATATGTCTTATATCGAGGTTCCAGTGTAAAGTTCGACCTATATGTCTTATATCGAGTTTCCAGAGTAAAGTGGCCCCTATATGTCTTATATCAAGGTTCTAGTGTAAAGTCAGCCCTATATCTTTTATCGAGATTCCAGTGTAAAGAGGGACATATATCGAGGTTCCAGTGTAAAGTTGGAACTATATGTCTAAAGTGGGACATATATCGAGGTTCCAGTGTAAAGTTGGACCTATATGTCTTATATCGTGGTTCCAGTGTAAAGTTCCAGAATCACCAGGATCACTCTAGGACTAAAGTAAATTAATTAATTCAAAATGATTAATTTAAAAACATTTTCTTTGATATCTTTATTTTTTTTTCAGTCATAATATTTGAATGATCGCTTGGTTGTTTTTTTTAAAAAGTTTCACTTCTAGAGCAAGGTCTTAAGCTTGGTAGTTTTTTTTATTGTTCAACTTCATCAAAAAAGTGTTTGAAACTTATTAAATTTTAATACTTGTCTATGACTCGTACCAAAACCCTCGAAATATATTAAAAAACTGAAAAATATTGATTTATTTCGAAAAAAAAGATAAGTTGTATTTTAGTTGTGTCATGAAATTTTGTCAAGAACGTCATATTCTGCTTGAATAATCAGTATATTGAATTATTTTTTTCCTCTCCTTTTACGTATTTTGTAGAAGAAAAATTTTCCAAGGATTTCACGTTAATCAACGTTGCACTACAATTTTGAATTCATAATTCTACTTTTTTTATGCGCCAGAATAATTTGCTCGAGCTACACGTCATAATAGTATATTATCAGTGAGGGTTTGTTACGCTTCAGACTAACGAAATGACGAGACTCGATATTCGCGAGTGCAAAACTGGGCGAAGAAACATAACGGCCTTGCAACTCGTTTCCATGTAGTTTCTTTTTAGTTTTTTTTAGGCTTTTTATATCCCACCGTTTTTGTTTCATCCGAAAAAAGTTGCTCTATCACGGAAAAGAAGGAGTTTTAGAATATTGTTTGGATGTCATAAATTTTTTAAGTGGTTTTTAAAAAATTTTATTATATATTTTTTCGGGCGAACAATGAAATTTACATAAAGCATAAAAATGTGTTGGTTATGTCACTATTCTGTAATTCAATGTATAATGTATTTGATTAAATTTAACATTTTTTGATCAATGAATGATATAAAATGTTACGATTCATATATTCAAATTTGAGTAAAAATCTTGTTTTTTTTTAGAGTGTATTAACAGTCTCATTTCAGTTTTCCAAGAAATTTCAAATTGTATGGTCAGTCAGGTATTGCAAGATTTTTTGAAATAAAAAAAAGGAAATGAAGCTTATAATATTTTATTAATTATTTAATTATTATTTTTATATAATATTCTACAATTATTATTATAAAAGTTTTGGAGTATCTCAATTAATTATTATAGGAATCCTATACTTTATCTGCGATTATTTATAACACTTTTGACTCTAAACTTACTTTTTTTCTTGTTTGTTTTATTTTTCGAGACTCCAGACGCGACGTTATCTGATACCGCGGAAATTCGAGTTAAAATAGAATATACAGTACACACTTCACTTTTTGTGTACTCTTCAGAAATGAAGTTCAAACTTCAAATTGACGTAATTTCAATGCTGCAATGATCAGTTTTCGATCAAGGTTCTGGATGACTTTTTCAATTAATTATCGTGCCGCCGGAAATAGATAACTTTTAGAAAAAATTGAATAGATAATGGTTGGAGAAACGAAGAAGCATATAAAAATTATCAATGCGGTCATAAATAGCTCGCATCATATTAGGGCTATCAAAATTGTCTCGCGATAGCATTCTGCAGCAACAAGTCGTACACTTTTCAACTTTGCGCTCGATTTCGACCAAAAAAAAAAGAATTATGTATATTCAAGCGTTTGATAGTTGAATTTTGCATTATCTTAATGTATTTCAATTACGGAAATTTCTCAGAATTTATGTATCAGAGGAAAGAGAGGACAAAAGTTTTTATCGAAATGTTTATTCCATCGAAAGAACTTCAAAGTCGTATTTATTAAAAAATTTCATCTGATGTTGATATTGACAATCTAATATATTTTTGAAAAAAACTATGATTAAATAGAAATATTCGACATTTATTATTATATAAATGCAAGAAAGTTATCGAATATCTTAAGAAAAACACTAGAAAATGCAACATATTCGCGAAAATTCGTTATTACAGAAGGTTGCAAGTTCATGGAAATTTTCTATCTCGATGATTGACGTGAAAATAATAATCGGTTCCTGATCCGAGATTTTCCATTTTTCTGAGTCGGCAATTTCTGAGCATTTTCCGCGTTATGCAACTTGGAGTTTGTAATAAATTGTGAATGCGATCGCAGACATCGTCGCATCAAAAGAATTTAATCGTTACACTTGTCATACACGTGATGTCTGTTTACGATAACCACTGAGAAAAATAATGATGTAGTACAAGTACCCTGATAACATATGTCGCGCATAGCACGTACGCCATTCAAGTTTCTGGGTTTAAAGTCTTCGTCATCTCGAGATTTCAACGACCCTTGTGGAAATTTTTGTCTGCAACATCCTGTCACGACTATCTTGTAATTCAAGAAATTATATATGTGCAATTTTTATTGAGATGATTGATTTATTTATTTTAGATGAGATAATGTGTTTCTTGTTTGATAGAATTTAGAAATTTTTGCAAAAGTTAAAACAAAAAGAAACAGATTTGGATTTTAATTTTTCAATTACGAAACAGAGATTTATGAAAATGAATTTTTTTTTAATAGTTAATTGTGAAATAGAGAAATAAAACAAAGGAGGAAAAACTTGAAAGTTTAAAATAACTTCAATAAAATTGTTAATAATAAAAAATTCCAGGGTACAAAAGTTTTAAAGTCTAGAATATATTGTAAATTGTAAAATATCAAATTTCAGGGTAAAGTGTTGTTGAAAATTAGAAAATTAAAACTTTTAGTACATAGAATAGAGAATTTAAGCAACATTTATTATGAAACAGAGAATTTATAATTTGAAACCTCAGAATATGTATTCTGAAAGCTTTTAATATTCGCGCAACCTCCCCCCCCCCTGAAAGTAAAAACTTATATTTTGCACTTGAATTTTTGAATTAGTACTCGTTCGAGTTACGTTTCTTTAATATTTGATTCAGACGCACCAAATGTTGTTAAAGTTTATATATTAAGATTTTTTTTTCTTGCCTTTTCAAATCAGTAAGGCAAATTCTCTGTTACTGTAAACATTCATTAAATAATTTCTTAAGCTGTATCGAAATTTTTTGATTACTGAGTTGCAATATAATTTATGCCGCTCATTCAAAAAAATTATTTTTTTTTATTACTCAAATTATTAAAAAACGCGTGTGAAAAGTACGTGAAAGAACGTCATATTTAAAATGTGTTCAACTGAATCAACTTTTTTTTCCAAAAACCAGAAGAATGCAAACTGTAACAAGCGCGTCAATGTAATTCATGAAACCAAAGAAACCAAAGAAACCAAAGAAACCAAAGAAAATGTAATGAGATTCGAAATTAAATATAGTAACGAAATTTTAGGAAAATACCTTGTACTTGTTTTTCTAATAATTATGACATACTCGATGTAAAATAATTTCTACCATCTGTTGAAAATAAATGTTTTTTTCCACATAGTCCTCAAGGCCATACATCTAATCTACTCTAAATTCAATACTCTAGATTCTCGAAATAAAACTGTTTATGTCCCTAGGTCAGTTTTTCGTAACTCAAAATGCGTTTGCTCATTATATTCATATGATGGCTCGTTTTTATCACACGGAAATCTTAGGGGTCATCAAAAGATTCTCGGTAACTCATATTCTCCCTGAATTCCGCTGTTTCAACACACTCAATGAATCATTGAAATACATGACAAATTGCGAGTGGTATAAAACTGATTAACTGTACAAACAGAAAAGTTTTATGATTTTTTATCCAAAGACATAGCAAAACAATGAGAATCCAATTTTTTACGATTAATCTCGAAAATGTGATAAGCCGCCAGACATTGCACGTGATTTTCACGTGGGATCGTTATTTTGACACATGGCAGAAGAACGTCACCAAATGTTTCTTTTTTTAAAGTACAATATCTTTATCCGTATTCAAAGTGACTTCTCTATTCCAGCAGTTTTCGAATGAATCAACATATATGGAATAGCTTTTGTCATCGCTCACAAACTCGTCGTCTATTCTACAATTGTAGAATTCCTTCTCCTTCCCTCCAAACTAAACCTGGCTCACCTGGAAAGATAAAGTTTCGTTCAAGAAAAACAATGTACTAAAAAATCTTGCTATAAATAATTTTAATGTTTACTTCTCCAAAGCAAAATCACAGCTACATAAGGTGTCATTTTATAATCGTTTCGATATAATTAATAATAATGTTCGTAATCGGTAAGCATAAACGTGTAGCAATTATCATAAGTCCATACAAATAAAAATAATAGAATAATCGTATAATAATCGAATAATAATAATAATAATCGCCTCAATCGTAGATGAAAGATTACAAATGGTAATAGACAAAGGTCGTGTAATAGTTCATCTTTCATACAGTCGTACGGTTTAATTATGAATTATTTGTAATACTAACGATCGACGATATTTTTATCATTCGAATACTATTTACTCGGGTTATATTCTATATAAAACATATATATATATATATAATTCACGTGGGTCGTATGTATAATATATATATATTTATATATCGTCTCTCTGTCGTGTCTCTTTCTCTCTCTTTTATTTTCCATTAAGGATTGTAATCACAATCAGTTCTTCTAAATATACATGAGATATAGCACACTCAGGAACTTTCTCTCTCTTTCTCGCGCGTTCGCTTGTGTCGGGACAAATCGCGATCTCTACGCAAATTACGCTATGCTACACGGTCGTGAATGTATTTTTTTACACAAAAACGCGCACATTCATTCGCGGCTACGGATAATAAATATATTACACAAATACCATCTTCCGCTCCAACTGCGTGTCAAGAATCGAGGTTACAGTGTAGAACTCGGTGTTCTTTTATGGCACTCGTATGGCTGGGGATTGTTCTTTTTACAGTCTCGCCTTTCTGGGGTTGGTAATTTTTTTTAATGTTCGTCGTTTGGGTCACTATGGTTCTTCGAAAATCGTTATTGTTTTTATTAAGGCACTATTTATTGTAATCTACAGACGTTTTTTTATGATTTCAATCAAGGCACTGGCAGCTATCTGAAAGTGATAAAAAGTTCCTAAAGGCACGTTTTTTCGTTTTTTCTTTTTATATGCGCACCTGTCACAAATTGTATTGTCATAAAATTTCTCATGTCAGTCAGTCATCTAATATCTAATAAAACCTGGGACAAAAAAGCTTCGAAAGGCGAGATTTCAGTTTTTGTTAGCAAGACGAAACATTTTGTTGTTGTCTTCTTTGACGTGGACCATTGAGCACACTTTTCACAATTATTTATATAGGAATTAGTGATTTATCGTCTTCGAGACGTTCGATATTATTTAACAAATTGATTATACACGAGAACGAATGTCGAAAGTCGCTTCAGTGATTAGATACTAATGTACAATGCTCGAGAATCTCGTTAGCTCCAGCTCCGTCTTACCTAACGCTGGAAAATACTGTTTTTAGTGACTTTCGTCATTCGTTTGTAACAATGAGTCTTTTTTCTGTTTCTTCGAAATTTATAACTAGGAGGGGTGACTATGATCGAGGAAAGTAACGCTCGAATCTGAGTGACTAAATTTATTGGAGATTGGGGAGAGAAGGATAAAATGAAAAATCACTTGTCATTGCCCTAATCAAACTGACTTCCAAATAGTACTTTCCAAAAAAAAACCGTTGAATTTCATAATTCTGAAATTTACTATACAAATTAACCTAAAATTTTCTATGAAAATCATACAATTAAAACTTACTTTTAAGAATAAAAATAATTAAAAACTCATTCGACTAGGACAAAAAAAATGACTTCCCACTGAACACATTCTAGGGGAAAAATTTTCTACATTTGGGACAAAAAGAAAATTTTTATAAAAGTGGTTTTATCCGTCCATGTGTCGATACTTATGCGCTGACATTTGAGCGAGCCCCAAGACTGCGTACTGGCATTGCAAACAACTGAAAAAAGATGCGAAAAACATTAAATAATGCAAACATTCGCATTGAAAAAGTGTTGACTTACTGGTAGTGAGTGCTTTTTCCAGAATGCTGACACTGGACAGCTCCGCAGGGTTGTGACAGAGTGAATTTTGTAAAACCAGCGGCTGCGATGCTGTCAAGTTTTGCATGTTGGCGTCTGTGAGCTACCACCTGGAAAATTTTATTTCATTTAGTCTAACATTTTCAGGTTTTTTAAATATTTTCCTAAAATTTTCACGTATTCAGAATATTTTTTACGATATGGCGATAAAGTTATTATAAAAAATACAATTAGTTCGTGCGTGTTTCAAGAACGTCTATTGAATCGTAAGGATATATATTATCCATTTTTTGTTGCGCTCTACCTAAAAAAAGCAAATAGCTTGCTTCAAAATTTGTTCGAGAGATCAAGACTGAATGACACGTATTTTTTTAATAACAATGAATTATACAAACAAAAAAAGACAAGAAAAAGTTTTTTTGCGAAACATGCGTAACTAATTTCATAATTATGTTTCATAAAAAGATAGGAAGAGAAATCATGAATCTCGAAAAATTAAAAAAAAAAATCAATGAAAACTACTGCTTTCAATTTGGGTTAAAATCCAGTATTTCCACATGAACTTTAAGGTTTCGTTTCAGAATATCAGAAATTTATGTCAAGGTCCAGAATCCATCAATTTTTGATAAAAATTGTTTTAAGAACTTTTAACTTTGTTCTGGTCAAATAAAATTAAATTAAAATCTTAATTATTTTACATCTCAATCACTGTGACTCAATTGTACTTTACAAACTGTTAAAAATAAATTTCCATCGGCAAATAGATATAAAGAAATTAATGAAAATGTACTTGTATAAACAAAATGCTATGAGTAAATTATTATAAACGAATTGCTATTGATAAATTGTTTTAATAAATTGTTCATTGAGAATCTTACTCAACATAATTAGTCATAATTAATGGTTAGAAACAAATTACGATATTCGAAATTAGATAAAAATTTATTTAACAAATTATTTACTTTCATATATTATTTAGTAGACATAATTAACCATTTTTTTCTCATTAATAGTAGAAGATAACATCTTATTCTGTTTTAAACGAATATAATTTTTATCTGCTTTAAATAGAGACAGCACTTGTTTTTTGTTAACAAATTAGTTTAACAATTTTTTCTAATTAATCATTACAAATAGTTTGAGATCTTATTTACAGATTTTATTAGTAGGATATCAGTCTAAGAAAATTCGATCTAAATAAATGAAATGCACTTTATCACATTGTAATTGAACAAATGCATTTTAGAAAAAACATCAATAAAAAAATTGATCATTTTTTGTCAATTTAGTTCCTCAGTGATGGAATTCTAATAGGACTCAAGAATACAAAAAATATTTGGACCAGAACTTCGATCTAATTCGTGATGTAGCTACTTCCGCTCACTCTAAAAAGCCAATCTCATTTTAAGATGCAACAAATTAAGACATAACTTGAAACTCGTATACTATCTTAAATTTAGTCCAAGTTCAAATTTGTTTCCAAGCAAATAAGTTTTGAACCAATAAGATAAGTCTTAAGCTAAAAATGATTTCCTTGAAACTTAACTGTATTTGATTGCTAGTTAAAATAATATTCAATTTTAATCACAGTTATACTTGAACTTCGATTCTGGGTTTAGTTAATTCTGGTAAGCATCAAATTTCTTCAATCAAATATCCAAATTTTTTTCAAATGCGAGGTACAAATCTGCACGAGCTGTGCAGGAACATTTGAAAAAAAAATTTTGTTATGAAGTCCAACCAACTGCAGTTTTTAAAAAAATTACTTTAGGCTAAAACAAGTAATTTTTCGTACCTTGTTAGTATCCGTGCACACGAAATCGCATTTTAGGCAATGGAAATGACTGGCTTTGTTTTGCATGTTGCCGAGGGTAGTCGTGTAAGCGCATTGAGGTCTCCCACAGGGAACGTTCGCCCGGAACTGAACGAAAGAATCGCCCATAAGGGTATCGAGTCGCTCGTGTCTCGCTGTGTGCTGTACAAATCGTGTTTTGTCGCAAAAACTATATCTGTAAATGAGCAATTCAAAATCAAAAAGTTATTAATCATCCTTGTGTCGCATAAAATCATGTTCGAATGCAAAAATCTTGCAATTGTTTGATCAATGAATCAGGCTTTTTCATCGTCTTCAATGTTTATTATTTTTCAGTAAAAATAACAAAATTAACTATACTCACCCGCAGTCTTGACGCATACAATGGAAATGAGTCTGATGCTCGCGATATCCACAGTGGGGGTACCTGAAAAATAACAGAAACTGTCAATAACAAATTATATTTAAGAAAAAAAAACATGCCATTAAATAGCTTCTCCAATATTCAAACTACAACAATTGAATCTTCATTCCATCTCACCTGCAATCCTCGTTAAACCGGAACCTCACGTATCCTTCCGGCACCGGTTCATCCTTCAGCATCCTCATCGAGTGATGCAGCCTCTGCTTCTTGGCCTCGCTCGACGTGGGATCCGGTGGAGAAAGTGACCTTTTACTCAAGTTCAAATTCGCTGCGAGCGACGCCAAAGGATTCTCGTCCCTGCCCAAAAAACCACCGGGCGCCGTCGAGTGCAAACTAGGGGCGAACAAAAGACCTGGTGCCCCTGCGTACATGTTTCCATGCTGCAAAAACGGAGGTAGATTCATCAACGCGATCTGCTGGTTCATCGCCGCCATCATCGCCGGACTGGGGAAATGGAAGGAATGGCCCAGTTCCAGATCGAAATTCTGTTGCGGCGGTTGCTGTTGTTGCTGTTGCTGCTGCTGCAAATGGCCGTTCTCCGGGTTGTTCTCCAATTGCTGAAGAACCTCCTCACGGCCATTATCCGTGGGCTCACGTTTGACCTTGACACACGGCTCCAGTTTGACCTCTTTCATAGGAAGTTGCTGTTGCTGCTGAGCCAAACTCTGTTGCAATTGACGTTGCATCTGAGTTTGGAAGCTTTGGATATTCTGCGCCATACGGACGTCTGAAAGAGCCACGTGCTTTTGAGACAGTTGAGTTAGGTAGTCTTGTTGCTGTTGCTGCTGCTGTTGTTGTTGCTGTTGCTGCTGCTGCTGTTGTTGTTGCTGCTGCGAGGGAGGCGGTATCATTTCGTGTTGCTGCTGTTGTTGCTGACTGAGTATGGCACCGGTGGAGTGTTTGGCGATATGGGTGACGAGACGGTCGAGCTCGGAGAAGGCCTGATTGCAGGCGTTACAGTGGTAGTGGTTTTTTCTTTTGAGCTTGCAGAAGGGTCTGCTGCAGCTTTGCTCGGGGCCGTACAGAGTGTGCAAGGAGGTCGAGCTTGTAGATGGCAGTGTCGTGACCGGTTCTGAAAATGTACGATGATAACAGGATTACGGATTTGGTCAGGGGAGGTCGCGAGGACGAGCAAAAACACCGAAAAACTAGAGAAATGATAGATGTCAAACTCTTGTGACAGAGGATGAAGAGAGACGAGATATTTTTAGAGTGAGAGTGAAATAGGGTTGTCGATCACAGAGCTTCGTTTTCAGTTTTCAGAAAGAAACGAAAAAGCGCGAAAAAGTGGCCGTGAAGACGAACCTTGGTGCAGGGGAGCTCGCATGGATAGCATGGTGCCCGCGGGGAGGGTAGGTTCGCTGGGCGGACCGCTGACCGGGTAATAGGTGCCTGCAGCCCTCACCACTAACAACAATCAACCAAACGACCAACACTTCAAATACGTACGATACCCGCTATGATACAACACAAAACCACACACCGCGCATTCACTCCAAAAACGCGTCGATCGTCTACCCTGCAGCAAAAAGTCCAGCCTCAACTACTAAAACATGCACTTGAGGTGTACCTAGAATAGGCGCTTTTTGCTGCATGGCTCGCAAATCTAAATAATGCATGCATTTCTCGGTCCAGTCTGATTTACAAGGGAAAAAAACACCGCGTCTACTAGGACTCGCTTTTCCATCACAAGTCTTTTTTTCATCTTCAAATCTGATTATCATCACGAGTCTGGAGTAGAAACGCTGTTTTCTTGGACCATTTATTAACACACGCCATTCCGACTTACCCGTCGTTCTTCCCGCGGCATCAGGGCTTAAAATTTCAGCTTCCTTGTCCTCTTTTTCTTCCATGGCGAGGCCTTCGTCGAGTTTGTCTATCAAATCAGCCGCGTTTTTCACTTGGATGCGAGGTTTCGCATCTTGCGTAATCGTTGTAGATATTGTTGTTGTCGAGGTTAATAAACTCGTGCAAGAAGACATATCTTGATGCACGAGTTGTTGGTCTCCAGCGTGCTGCTTCTCATGAAGGGCCATCGTAGAGTAGCGTACTGTTGCAAAAGAGAACACTTTAGTAGATTCCCTATCTACCATTTCTGTGATTTCAAGATGAACAAACCTACTTACCAAAACTGTACCCACAATTGGGCCTCGTGCAATGAAAGTGCCGGTTGACCCGATTGCTGTGACAAGCCGGCAACCTGCAATCGATGGTCTTGTCGAAGAACGCGAAACCTGGAAGAATTTCCACGTTGTCGTGAAAGTCCTTGCTGTGCATAAGAAGGTAATCCGATCGCTGGGTCGAAAAGTAGCACCTAGGCTGAGAACAGTGATGATGCCTGGATGCTCTCAAAGGACACGCTACTTCTGGGCAACTGTCGGGATTATACGTCGCGAAACCCTCTCCTGGGCTACTCTCGTCTTCGTCGACCTGCAACTGCTGATTTCCCAAGGAAGTTGGAAGAGAAGAAGCCGTGACAGAAGAAGAAGTAGCAACCGGAGCAGGTTTTGGGAGCTTGAAGCTCGTGAAAATAGCCTGAGGGGAGTCATGGGTGTGATGAGAGTCTCCACCACCCCCGGACCAGATCTCTATGACCCTGTTCTTCGGAGGCCTGCCCCTCTTCCTCCTGAACATGGCGTCGATATTCGTCAAGTGCGCCAAGGTAACGTTATCAGGAAGGGCGTGAGAAGAACAGCTGAGATCCAGCTGTTGACGACTGTATTCGTGAATCTTGTAGTGCTGGAGTCGCCTGAAAGGCTTGTCGCTCGCCAAAATGACCTCACGACAGTTTTCCCAGAGACAGTGGTAGTGCTTGTCTTTGTCCGAGTACGGACAGCTCTCGTCGCAATTACCTTCCTCGAAGTAGGCATCAGTGACGCGTTCCTGAGTCTCGTGTTCCCTCAGGTGTTCCCTGGCTTCACGTGGATCCCGCAGTGCGGCACCACAACGTTCCACTGCACAGTGGTGGTGCTCTTTGCCGGTGTTACATGGACAGTCAGCTGGTGCTGGTACCAAATATGCTAGTTCCGAGGCAGATAAACGGTCTGGTTCTCGAGAACAGCCACTACTATTGCTACTGCCACTGCTAGCGGCCGCAGCCGAGCTGGGTGCTGTCAAATCCATGGCGAGCTCACTTGCGCTTTGGTAGGAGTCGTCCATCGAATAGTAAGATGGCGAGTTGCGATCATCGTTGTCCGTTGAGCCGCCCCCGTTGAGGCTCGCATGCGGCCCAAGACCAGCTTCATCCAGCCAGCTGCCTGCCCGCGCGGCCGCAGCGGCGGCTGAGGACGAGCCGCTCTTGTACTTTCTGTACGCCAATTCCGTGTCATTTCGCTCATGTTTACGCTTGTGAGAGTACAGTTGACCGGAAGAATGGAGAACATAGCTGCACTGCGGCCGTATGCAGTGTATGTGGTTTATCGAGCCGGAGAACTTGCAGTGCTCGTAAGGGCAGATCTCGTTTTTCATGAACTTTTTGAAACCGTCACGGGTTAGTTGTTCGTCTTTTATGTGGTAGGATTTGTGTTTGTCTGAAAGCAGATAAAAAGTTTTTGAGAAAATAGACTTGTTTAAGGCGTGATCTGCAGCTAATACCGTCTCAGTAAAATTCAAATCGATACCAACTACTTCTTACCCATATCAGCCTTGTTCTTGAAAGTATATCGACACCCGGCCCTTCTGCAATGGAAATGCGTGGTCCTCTGTCCCACGAATTGGCAATATTCGGTGGAGCAACTTTCGGTGGCGCGAAAACGTTGGAACCCTTCCTGGATGATGGCCGAATCTTTTCTGTGATAATTCGCGTGCATCTGGACGTCGGATGTCGAGATGTAGACTTTGTCGCAATTCTCGTGAACACAATGGTAATGAGTTTGTTTGCGGTTGTGGGGACAAGAACGAGACGGGTGTCTTTCCGAGCAATCGTCCGTTGGCGAGTAGCGCATGAAGCCATGCTGCAAGGACTCGTCTCTTTTTTTGTGCCATTTGAAGTGTCGGATCATTTCTTCTTTTTTCACGAAAACCCGACCGCTGCAGTCTAGACAGTGGAAGTGCTCCCTGCAACCTAAATCAGGACACAGCAAAGTCATGACGATCATCGCATCATTGTGGTATCTTATTACAACTGATTTTCCAACTTTTACTTTATAATTTGATTTTAAAAATACGAAAAACGGCTGGTAATTTATTGAAATCGATAATTTATCATTAAAACATCATAAAAAAATTATTTGGGGAAAAATTTTTTCGGTTTCAAAATACCTAATTCTTTGCAATAGGCACTTCCACATTCTTGGCCACTCGTGTAACGTCGCACATATCGTGAATAATCGATTTGTGGCATCGAAGGTTTCGTTGCTCCGATTAAACTTTCGGTTACTGGTGACATACTCTGTCTCAACAAAGCTACAACAAATAATATTTTCATTTATGATTATTTATTATCATAAGATTCAGTTTTGAATTTATTGTTTCATTGTTTCGGTAGAAAGTCTTGAGGATATATTGTTAAACCATAAAACGGCTATAAATTTCCGTCAGCCAACGAGTTTTGAGGGCCGTAATGAACGAGGTTTTATAAAATTGTCTTTTCCTGTGATTCAGGCCCCCACAGAGAGTAGGCTTGGCAGTGTTTTAAAATTCCTTAGGTGATTTAATTGAACCTCCGTAGGCCATATATTATCATCAAATAAAATAACTTCGAACTATTGACAAAATTGAGGCCCCAGTGTATTTATAAAATCGTTGAGTTAATTTAAAGAATGATTTTTGCGAAATACAAAAAAAAGTTATTCATATCCTACGAATCAAAATTCTTATCCAAATTGGTTCCACTTTTTTAAAATGACGAATCTACAATAATTAATAAATAACCTATACTCAATAATACTAAATAAATATACTCAATATATACTAAATAAAAAATAATAAAAAAGTATATCCAAGCGTATCCAAGCATAAAGCCTCATGAATAGTCTTCAGAACTATTGAGAATCATTATTTCTATAAAAATTTCACGAAATGTATATAAGAAAGATTTGCAAAAGTAGCAAATTTTTCGTTAAACACTAAAAGAGCTTACGAGTAAAGTCAAATACTAGATAAAAATATTATTTCGAAAAATTTAAACTTCAGATTAAAAAAAAATAATTTTTTGAAGGAAAATTGCTTCTTTCTAGCTTTTTGTCGAAAGTTATAATTATAATCTTTTGTTGTTTCGTAATTTCCACTGTGTGCTAGAAATAATTTGAAAATTAATGTAAAATTTTTCTTTCATTAAAAATAATAAATTTTTTTCATCCAAGTACCCGAAATATTATGTACCATAAAATTTTGCGTTTTTACATCGGTGCAATACAAATTTGTACGATCAGGACTACAGTGGCCTCTATTTGAAGTTAAAGAGACCTCAATCTTAGTATAATATTTTTGATAGTCGATTCGAAATAATACGATAAATGTTTTACATTTCTAATCCAAAACAGTTTAAAAATATTTGTCTGAGTTGCATGAAATGCAAAAGTTAATTAAAAAAAACTCAATTTTGTAGCATCTTCGGATAATGAACCGATAAAATTTCAGTTTCGAAACTTGGCGTTCTCTTCTGTATCGGCTACCACTACTTCGAATAGCTTCGTTTTCACTTCCGTGAATCACAACTGATGTCGTTCAATTGCATTCTAACAAATTTTTCATACATAACTTGAAACATAATTCGAAAATTAGAGAAAACATGATTATAATCTAAAAAACGAAAGTTTATGTACAATAAAAAATAACCCGTATCACAATTTAAAATACCTAAATTTAAAATGAATTTGGGATACCTTTAGAAGACGATTTAAAAAAAACAATTTCTTTTTTATTTCATTATTGGAGCAGAATTTTCTCTTTTAATTAATACTTTTCAGTTTCTGACTCATTGCACTTTTCTCTTCACTGCCTACTAAGCAATTTGAATTCTATTGTAGATTCTACATCGATATGTCAGCGCAAATGTCAAATACGATTGCGTCAACAATCGTGATTTCTCAAAACATGAATCAGATATTTTCATCAACAAAAATCTTCTTGTTGATCTTTAGATAAAAAGTAATAGAAAACTGAATTGGCAAAATTGGAAATCATAGATTTCATACAAAGAAATATTCAATGAAAGTTTGTAATTCAAAACTTAGAAAATTGTATAAACGGTACACTGCAATAAACATAAATTCCTTCACGAAATATCTATGCAACAAAAAAAAAAACGACCATTAAAACGCCCATGTTGCTGTTAATTCCTCGTTTTCATCAAAAGTCAAACCGAGATCATTTCGAGTTTCACATCATTATTCGATACCATCACATCAATCATTACCCTGAGAACGATCGCTTTTTGCGAACGTTCCATTATTGGAGACGTAGAAGAAAAGCGCGTTAAATTGAAGTTTATCGAAGAGCGATTCGTCACGAGATGCAACAACCGCGGCCGAAGCTTTTTTAAACGCCCGGCGAGGTAATTGGCGAGCATTTTTTAATATTTCTTTTTAATAACAAAACGCAATCAAAACGATTATACGAGTCGCAGAATCATTCGAGCGATAGCTCAAGTGCGTATTGTTTCACGACAACAAAATGGTTTTCTTAACGCTGCATAGCAATCGTGGTCTACTTCCATCGTAAATCTTCGACTTTTCCGAAGGCGTAATTTATCGCCAACTTGTACAGGAATCGTATAAAAACATTGCGTGACCGTCGGAAAAAATAAACTTCGCAGATTAAAAGTTTTTAATTGGAATAATCCGTGTTAGGCTACTTCTTTCAGTTGTAGATCTACGAGGACGTTTTTGGAATTCCAAAAATATTTATATTTTATTATTTTTGAATTTTCGAGCACCATTCGGAAATCCGAACATCAAAAAATTTTTGAAAAAACGACCAATTATACAATGGAAAATCTATAAAAAAAATCATAAATAGCGAATTTTTTCTTCGAAGGTAATAGATAATTAAAAAATGAAAACAAACCTAATGAGTACATTGTAATTGATTGCAATTAGAAAACTTTTCAACAAAACTTGACTTATGAATGATGGTACGAAATAATTTCAAAGATAAAAGAAAAGTATTTTTAACCTCATCATAAATATATTTTACGATTCGATTATACGTGTGATCGTTGTGCTCACGAAAACAAATGAGTATGACTTCGCGGGCGTCCGAAGAAACCGCAAGAAAGCGAGGGAACTTGGTACAGAGGGGCAGGGGGAGGGGGCTTGCTCTCGTTTTAGCCGAAGATTTTTCAGTACACGCGGAATACCTACGAGGCCAAGTTTACTCCCTCAGTGTCTTTTCTCTTCCAAGAAACTCGCTCTTAAAAGCGCCTTCATAAAAACATGTGCTCGCAAAATTTTCACACATTTCGCACGAGTGCGCCAAATCCACATATACTTGCACGAACTGACGCGGATTAACCATGAGAATTGTTAAAATTTCTCACTTTACACAAACTTTTACATGAGTTTTATCGAATTTGTTACTGTATATTTGAAAAAAAATTTTCCAAGTGTTTTGTGTTCAATGCAAAATAGTAAGCAACTGACACAAAAAATTTCAAATTTGTAAATGGATATAGTCGATATATTATTTTTATTATGATATTATAATATTGTTTTATTTATGAGAGTTAACTTCAAAATAACGGAAACCTATTTATAATGCACTAAGTTTGACATCGACATATCCTTATTTTTTTGTTTGTTTCACAAAAAGATTGTGAAAAAAAATTTCAAGTTCGGAACTAACTTAAAATTGAAAAAGTGTCTCAATGAAATAATAATTGAATAAAATATAACATTTACATATTACTACTTCCATAAAGCAAAGAATTCGAAAATTTTATTTTTCTAGTGAAGCAAGAGTAGAAGAAATATTGATTGCTTCTTGAAACGTTTCGTCGACACTTGAAACTTCAAACAAATCACAAATATGTACCCTAACTCGTTCACCCTCGATTCTATTGTTCTCGTCGATATCAAATAGAGAAAATCAATATGAAAAAAGGGAACCACTTGATGCAATATGTATTTATTATTTTATGTATAAGCAGCTTTTTTTGAGGCTAGTGATAAGACACACAAATTATGCAAAAAATTAACGTTCTCAAGATTTGACTATTTGAGAAAATCGAAGAATAAATATCTATATAAATATAAATTTTTTTTTATGTATATTACACTACAGTATATCAATATATTTTATTCATGTATCTCACTCTTAAGTAAACTATACGTAAATAATTAAAAACAAATTTTAAATAACACAAGTCTACCAATTTTTCAGTAATTGCAAGTACTTCAAGGAAAAAGTGATTTTTACAATAATTTGTAGTCGCTGAGTACGGAAATAATTGTAATTCATTTTACCGAAAAATTATTGTCAAAATGTTAGCAACAACCATTTTTTCAGTCCTACTTTCAGTTATTACGAAAAATTGAGTAGCTTATAAGTTCAGGGATTTTAAAGTTGGAAAAAGTGCATATGAAAGCATGAGAAATTTTTTAAAAAGCTTTAAAAATAACTTCTTTTTAATTTTGTAAACTTGTAACTTATTACAGTCATTATTATTATATATATTCCATCTTAGTATATTAAATAAATCTTTGATATTTCTGACAATAACTGAAAAAAACACGTTTTTGCTACTATTTCAATAACGCTTCTTTCCAAAAATGAACAAACGACATATTTCTATTCAACAACCCTAAATTAGTAATAAAAAAACACAATTTAACTACGTACATTTCACATGTATACTAATATCATTAAACAATTAAAAAAAAATGCAGTTCACCACAAAATAATCATAAAATAACCCCCGATTCCTCTCTGAAACGTTTCATCGACACTCGAAACCTCAAACAAATCATAAATGTGTACCCTAATTTGTCAACTCTCGATTTCATTGGTCTCATCGATGTCAAATAAAAGAAATCAATATGGAAAAAAGGTACCACCTGATGTTACTTATTGCTGCCTCCTCCCCTTCGTTTTAACCCCCTCCCCTGAGACCCGGAAATAAAGAGAGTCGTTTTTTATTCAATCGACCGAATGTAAAGTAACGCTCTGCAGCGATGAGTCACAATTGCTCCCATTTATCGGGTTGCGCGGCTCAAAAGCACGTAGCTCATTTGACTCTCATGTTGATTTAAAGAGCGGGGCTTTGAATTCTCACGAATCTCGAATTTGCCGTTTGCGAGGATAGTTGTGTGTATGTATGGACGTTGTTGAGATCGTTGTTTCTCGCGTGTTTAAATGGATTTTTTTATAACATAGTCGATCGTGAGCATCGTTCGTTACTTTGATCGTTGCTGAACTTGGGAACAGACATTCATTTTCAGATTGAATTTCTGTGGAGTTATCACAGAAATCTGAGAGATTCTTATAATAATGTATTTTTATATAAAGTTAAAATAATATTCGATGGAAAATCTTTTTCTATACTGCGTGTGAACATAAAACTGTTTTTCTTTTCTAAAAGGCAAATTAAGTAAATTTTGATTAGTATAGCCCAATGTAAAATGTAGTTTACTCATTTTTTTTTTATCAGTAATAACAGTTTCATTGAAAAGTTTTTGTGAAGTTACTTTCATCGATTTTACATGCATTTCTGAGAAAATAAAAAACTTTTAGAAAATTACTGATTCAATATAAATTTCTGAAGTGAATTTACAAAAATATAACGATGTATGTTTAAACTTATTTCAACCAAGAATTGAAAAAAATTCTAAAAGATAACATAAGGCTTCCAAAATAGAGTGTCACGTGTTTACTTGCTACATCAGTTTCATTAGTTTAAATTTTTTAACGACTGTTATATAAAAAATTTTGTGCTCTAGTACCTATTACTTTCAAAATAGAAATACGATCATATAAGTAAGAATTATTTCAAGATCGGGAATTAATCCTTATTCTTTAAGGATTTCATTTCACTTTTAAAATTTATGAAAAATAAGAGATGTAAGTAGAATTTCGAAAATCTAAAACCAAGTATACTTACTAATCCTTTTTTTTATTTCTATGCGCTTTTTTGAATTTTTCTACGAACATAAAACTTTTGTTATACCATCATACTAAAAAATAGAGAAAATATTATTAAAAAATTAAGAGTCTATATTATGTATTCAAAATCGATATTGATCCGACTTTCTCATAAATCTATAAATATAAAAAATTGCATAAAAATTTATTCTTAAGGCATTGTATTTGAGAAATCTATATAAAAATTTATTCATAAAGATACTGAAAATCTGTAATATAAACTAGACGATCCTGCAATAATTCATGAATATAAAACCATACGAAAAATTTAAAAAACAAGCAACCTGTAACTGGATTTTTATCACGCATTATATTGTTCATTCTTCAACAGTTTTTGATTTATATTATATTTTTATAACATTTATTTCTTCCAACAAAAAAACATGTATAAAAAAATTATTATACAAGTTATATATATTCTAGCTGATTTTTCAAATTATTTCTATATTATGTATTCAAAATCCATATTAATCTGACTTTCTCATAAATCTATAAATATAAAAAACTCTATAAAAAATTTATTCTTAAGGCATTTTACTTGAGTGATCTATATAAAAGTTTATTTATAAAGATACTGAAAATCTTTAATTTAAACTAGATGATCCTGCAACAATTCATGAATATGAAAATATACGAAAAAATTTTAAAAACAAGTAGCCTGTAACTGAATTTTTATCATGCATGATATTCTTAATTCTTTCACGTTTTTTGATGATTTACATTACGTTTTTGCAACATTTATCTCTTCAAACAAAATTAATTGCAAGAAAATCATTTTATACCTTATATATATATATATATTCTAGCAGATTTTTCAAATTATACTCTAATGGCTTTAATTGCAATAAAAAAAAGAAAAACATTTTTTTTCAAAAAACCCTATTTTTTTCGAATTCCCAGTCAAGTTTTTATATCATTTCATAATTCTGTCGACGTTTCAGTCCATTTTAGACCTTTTTCAAGACCTATTATTAACAACAATAGGACTAATCATAAATTACTTAATAAAAGTAGTACCCTATAATTATATAAATTAATTATTAAATAAATGAAAATTATTATCAATTTATAATAATACATAGTAATAAAGTTATTTATGATTTGTCCTATTATTAGTGTTGTCTAAAATAGGTCTTGAAAAGGGTCTAAAATGCACCAAAACGTCGACAAAATTATTATAACGATATAAAAACTTGACTCGGAATAAAAAAAATGGTGTTTTATTTAAAAAAATTTTGTACCTAGAGACAAAAAAGTAAAAAAAATTTTGTTAAAATTACAATAATAACTGAACAAAACTTGTAATTGATACAAAAAATGAAATGATTATCTCAAATGCAAATTTAGATCAGACTTCCGGCCATATTTACACTATATTGAAATTTCAAACCAAGAAATGATCACACGCACAAAACGAAAACAAAAATCACGAGATCTGGCAAAGTAGGCAAATAAAGGACTCGGGATTTGTGTCGGAGCAGGCACGATAAATAATAAAGGAACCGCGGGGGGAACAATGGGGGAGTTGCGAGCTTTCGCCAGCTTGGAAGCGTGGAATTTGCGCAACGCGGGACACATTCGTCATTCTCCGAACAAAAAGTACTCGTTATTCATAAGTCGAAAGCTGTCAGTATCGATGAATACAAATTATCGTCGACGATTTTATTAGCTCGGGCCGCGGTGGCGGATTTCACGTACGAACCCGAGAATTCCTACGTGACGAACGTCGCGTATTCCATTTGCGCAATTTCGGTTAAAAACACCAGCTCGGATATTTCGAAAAATTTAGGTTTTCAGTGTTTAACGAAGTTGCGATCACAGATTAAAATACGTATATCATCATATAGTGATCCTTTATACGGAACCCCACTCAAAAAATCATTGCCCCAAATTTCCAACCAGTACAAAAATCCACATCAAAAAGGGTTAACCAAGAATAAAACATTTCCCATGTTCCACGATTACCCACTCGAGGATTACAAGCCCCGCGCTTATTAAATTAAATCACACCTGCCGCTCCTCGAAACGAAGCCATTTTTCCGGAAACAATGTTGTGACAAGGGCCCGCTGGGCCCTTTCGAAATGCTTCAATGGACTCCAAAAACCCCCGCCACAAGCCCTTTGGGTCCTCGCGATTTTAATCATCCCACGAACACCATACTCGAGTCGATCGGGTAATTGATGCACGTAAATTATTTCCAAAATTACCGAATTGACGGTAATTCCTCGTCCCTCGACATTAAAAGGAGTGGGGGAGGAAGATGGAAAGAGCGAATGCGTTGTAAAGGGTTATTCAGCATCGGATTATAAATGATAAAAAAAAGGAGGTCTGTGAAACCCGCACGGGGCCTTTTCAGAATCGGCTTTTTAAAAAATTTAAACCCCCCCCCCCGGTTTTTTTTTCTCTCCTGACGTGAGTTTTTAAGAAGGCCGAATAAAGGGTTCCCCGGTTGAATGCGAGCCAGGAGCTGTTAAGGGCAGGGCACCGAAGGGGACACACACATAAAACCCACCGCTTTCGTGCATCGTGTCCGGGCTTTCTCGTATTTTTTAAGATTTGCTCTTTAGGCCGCGTCACGTTTTTCGTATTCTCATTTAAAATTAAAAGTCTACCCCCCTCCCCCCTGGCCATTCGTCACTCGTCGCTGCACCCACAAAACTTTTAGGGGGTTTGCTTTCTTTTTTGAACTTGGCCCGAGGTTGTATTTGTTTTTCTATGCTCGAGTGTTTCATTATGCAAAGGTTTGTTTTTTCAATTACATTAGATTTCTAGTAAGCTCAATTCGATTCATCTGAAACAAGGAAGCAATTGTTCTCTGAATTCTAACAAATCCAACTTATCAAAACAAATTTATTCAAAAGCATAAGCAAAAAAATCATAATACATGCCCACACTTGAAGGTATTCCCGATTCCTTTCATTCACACTCTCTTGTGCAAAAAAATTTCTCCCCTAATCGAAATTCGCCGAAATGGTTCTTTTGTAAATGGGAAAGCTGGGAGCGTTCGATGTTTGATTTGCGCCAACAATAACATCGCCATTAGGCGAGGCAACGTTCAATTTACCATATTTATGAGCTACAAAACGGAGAGTGTATATCTCTCTAATAAGATGGATCTGTCAGAAATCTGTCTGCGAGGGAGCGTTGCGCAACGTTTGGCAACGTTATGATTTGAGTCGCACACTATGCGTACGAATATCCGTATTTAGATATGTGTGGGGCGTGAAATAAAATTACGTTTCACTAACGAATGTCGAAGCTTTTTCGGACACAAAAAAGCTTGAAAGAAAAACGTCGAATCAGGTTCTTTTTGAAATTATATGTCACTGTGGAGAAAACATTAGAGTTTTTGAAAAATTCATATATTTATTTTTTAGTGTCCAAGACTGTTTTATTTGCTTTATTTCTCATAAAAATCTTGCCAACTACAAGCATTACAAAAAAAAAAACTTGAAAATACTATCGAAACATTGAATTAGTATATGGTACTTTTCCCTAGAATTATACAAAAACTTCTGTACTAAAATTTTATGAAAAAAAAATCATAGTTTCTCGAAGTTGGACGCTTTTCCAACCACATTGAAACTTATGAAGTGCACCCTCTAAATAACATATTTATAATAAATATAAATATAAATAAAATAATCATTTTAATGATATTTCTTATTTGTAAATTCTAGCTTTCAGCTTATCATCAAACTGTCTTCAGAAACTACACTAATAATCTAACAAGAATACTACAACAAAGAATTCAATTTATTTTTAAGTTGAAGGTTATAATAATCATACAATCAAGATAAAAACATTTTTTCAAATAATTTATATATTTTTTATATTATTACTTCAAATTGATCATCTGGAATGAAGATAATAAAATCCTCTAATAAAAGTTTGCACAAAATGTATCATATCTTGGAAATTTAAGTTAACTATAGAATAAGATAAAATAAAATTTGCAGGGCTCATGAAACTGACTTCTTCGAAAAGTTTCATTAATTTTCAATAATCTGTTACGTCAGAAAAAGGCAGTTGTCTTAAGTATTGTCAAACATGTTTTGAAATTAATGATAGAGAATTTTAACGTAGGAATAAACAAAAATTACATAAATGGTATGGAAGATAAATTAGTCCACGAAATTTTTTGAGGATAATGTTGAAACTAGAAGAAGAATGATCGACTTCAGCACTTTGAAAAACAAGAATTACAGGAATACGAAAAAATAGGACTATACCTAGTTCTACTGTATATCAAAAACTATCATGAAGAAATCACTGTTTTTTGAGACAAAAAACATTATTCACAAGTTTTTTACAAATCAAATAATGAATTTATTAACATCATTATTGGATAAGGTTTATATTGATTTAAAAATGTCAATCGAAAAAAATTCACTGTAGGAATTTTAACTCCAACTATACAGGAAAAACTAAAAGATGTTCACAGATAAGATTTATTGAAACTAAAAATCATATTTATTATTTGATAGAAAATTACTATGTCTATTTCGAACATATAATAGAGGTTGTGAATGTGAAAATATTTAAATTTTGGACGAAGGAAGTAATTATTCAAAAGAGGAAATTCCCAGAGAATTGTTTTCAAAATAACTCATAGATTAACTGTAAAATACTGTATTTTCAAGTCTAGTCTATGACTAGTCTATGGATGAAATAACATAGCATACCTATCAGTTACTTAAATATAATACGATAGTACGTCTATTGGTGAGGTTTAAAAATGTGTCATCATCATTATAAAATATTCTTGTAAAAAATTTTCAAAATGGAAGCGTCGATAACCAAACAAGTAAAATGCCAAATATGTAATTAATACATTTTAAGGATACTTTATTTTATTTTATTTAAAATAATATATTGTTTATTGTACTATAGTTGTTAGATTGTTGATGCAGTACCTAAAAAACCTAACCAATTTGATCGTCTCAAACAAACGTTTGGTCGTTATTTGACGAACCAAATATTTAGTTCACTTAAATAAATTCTTACTCCAGACAAAAAAAACTCAAGTTAGCAGCAACATAAGTTTTTCTAACTGAAACAAAATTTGTTCGCATGAACTAAAAATTCATTTATATGAATCGAATATTTGCTCGAAGAAATAAGAACCAATCGATTGCTTAAGCAATAAATAAAGCTTGTCATTCTCCTCCGTGCTCTAAATTATGCAAGTGAACCTACCTCCCGCCCCTACCCTCCCCCACCCAAACCTGATACCGGAAAATCCGGAAAAATCGGTATAACCCAAACCACCTCGAAGGTTTTTCAATTAAAAACCCTCGGCTCACCCACACCGCTTTTGCGGAGGAGGCCGGAGGATCCGCGAAAGGCATTCATTACGAGAATGCGGCTGCTCGCGAGCTATCGGGCGCTATTACCTGGTAGTCGTTAAATCAAACTCGAAAGACAGCGCGAGGGCAAGAAAAAGAGCGAGAGGGACGAGAATAATGGCGGCCAACTATGACGAGGGCGTCCTCCTCTGGAGGGGGGGGTAGGGGAGGGGGAGTACCAGAGGGTTGCTATAAATTTCGTTGTCGGGCTTTCTTTGCGCCCGGAGCCGTTTCGCGATACACATGGCAGAGAGAGAGAGAGAGAAAGAGAGGGAGAAAAAGTTAAATAGGCAGGATTGAAAAGAAAAAGAGAAACGAGATAAGCGATTCCGCGTTCATAGATCTCCGGAGATCGCGGATATGCGGCCGCCCGGCCAATCGCGAACACCCGGGAATGGCTCGCTAATTATAATGAGCTGTTGGCCGCGAATGGCAGAACGTGGCGTGGCCGGGCATAACGACGTTTATTCGTGCCGTGATTCCCTACAGTAACAACGACGCCGTCGATATGCGCTCGAACCTTTGCAAGTACTGGGTTTCTCGATATTATTGAGGGGCAGGTTCGGTGTATCGTTTGTTACGTGGAGTTCGTGGCTTTTTGAAGATGGTTTTGAGTCCACGTGGGTTCCTAACCTTGAAATTGAGGGGTTTGTGGTCAGGAACGGTTTAGTTTCTGGGAGAATTTGTACTGGGATGAGAATGAGCATAGAAGATTTTTTTTAGATATAAAAGAGATGATATAATGATTTAGATTGTTGATAATTTCAGGTGATTTGGGGTTATTGAAGTCCACGTGCGTTTCTAACCTTGAAATTCATGGCTGTGATTTTGAAAGACAACTTAAGGTGTTACAAAATAAATGTCATTTTTGTGAAAATCTATAAAAAACTTCACATGCTATTTCATTGAGGTAATTAAACAATAACGAAAAATAAATACGAAAATCTTTCGTTTACTTGAACTTGTCAATTTATTCATAAGTTCATTAAAAGCGTTTTTGACAATAATTAATTTCGATTCTTAGTTATATGTTGTTCAGAAAATTTTTATTTCTCAGAGATATCGAGTGCTTTTCACTACTTAAACATTCATATTATTTTAAAATATACGTTATGCACTTTTAGATGAAGATCATAACATGATTTTTTTATCATGTTCTGCGACCAATTTTAGGTATGAATTTAGAATTTGAAAAGAAGGAGCAATAAAAATAATTCAAAAAATGATCATGATTCCATGTGAAATTAAAAAACTTGATAGCATCCTAATATTTATAAATTAGTTGATTTGGTGAATCAAAAATATTATGTTTCAAATAAACAAAAATAATTTTCAGGGTTTACTCGAGTCACATATCATAATTTTAATCTCTCAAAATCACATAAAACAAATTTCAATGGCCTCTTTCTATAGTGGGAAAAAAAGTATGGTATAAATTTTTAATTCGGAAAGTACACTCACGTGCAATAGTATATGAGTTCATCATCGAATTAATCTATTTTGTGAGTTTGCGATTGTTTTCAATTGTGTTCAACAATATTTCATAATTGAGCATTGTATATAAATTATAAAATTGACTTTATTGCCATGATTTACATATATTTGCAATAAATTAGTCAAACATTTTTAGTGAAAATGATAAAATTATAAAGGAACCAAAAATTTTTGTTTTTAATTAGCATCATTATTGTGCTGTAAAATAAATAAATAATATTTTTTAATGAAAAATTCATTTATATTGATTGATATTTATTGAATTTATTGTCTAAATATATTTCAATACAGAAGCGCATATATTATTCGATATTCTTAAAAATTCTATACAAAGTTTGCATGTCATGAACATACATAAATCACAACATAATAGTCATTCATCTAGTTTTTATACAATATTTAACCTTCAAATGCTGTTTAACAAGATAAAAAAATA
Source organism: Platygaster orseoliae (assembly GCA_030522825.1). Taxonomy (NCBI): domain Eukaryota; kingdom Metazoa; phylum Arthropoda; class Insecta; order Hymenoptera; family Platygastridae; genus Platygaster; species Platygaster orseoliae. The sequence goes on along the minus strand of JAPYZL010193087.1, from coordinate 7,084 downwards.
ATCACGAGCGTAAAAAAAAATATTTTTTCGATTATGTCCTTACACTTTCACACGGTAGAGTAGGATCAATAAAAATAATTCAAAAAATGATCATGAATCCATAAAAACTTCAAAATATCCATAACATCATAGTAAGTATAAGTTAATTGTTTCGGTGAATTGAAAATGTCATGTTTTAAATAGCACAAAATTATATCCAGGACTACCTAAGTCACATAGAATAATTCAACTCCTTCAAAATCACATAAAACAAATTTCAATGGCCTCTTTCTATAGTGGAAAAAAAAGTATGGTATAAATTTTTAATTCGGAAAGTACACTCACGTGCAATAGTATATGAGTACATGATCGAATTATTCTATTTTTTGAGTTTGCGATTTTTTTAAATTATGCTCAACAGAATTTCATGTTTAAGCCTTGTTTACAAACTATAAAATGGACTTTTCTGCCATGATTTATATACATTTACGATAAATTAGCTAATTATTATTAGTCAAAATGATGGAATTATAAAGGAACCAAAAATATTCATTTTTCAGTAGCATCATTTTTGCGCCGTAAAATAAATAAATTATTCATGTTTATGAAAAATTTATTTATATTGATTGACATTTTATTGAAATTATTGTTTGAATATATTTTACTACATAAGCGCATATATTATTCAGTATTTTTATATATTTTCATAGAAAGTTTGCATGTAATGAACATACATAAATCATAACAAGTCTTTCATCTAGTTTTTATACAATATTTAACCATAAAATGCTGTTTAACACAATATAAAATTAACTACAAACGCAAAAAATATATTTTTTCGATTACGTCCTTACACTTTTGCACGGTAGTGTAGGAGAAATAAAAGTAATTCAAAAAATAAGCATGATCCCATAAGAAATTCAATAAATCCACAGTATCCTAGCAAATATAAATTAATTAGTTCAATAAATCAAAAATATTTTGTTTTAAATAATACAAAATTATATTCAGGGCCACCAAAGTCACACAAGATAACTCAACTCCCTAAAAATCACATAAAACCAATTTCAATAGCTTCTTTGAATAGCGAAAGAAATTTCCTTTCTCATTTCCCAAAAGCTCTCTCCAAACTCTCGAAATCTCACAGCCGACGGAGCACAAAAGTGTCGAAAAACCACGTGTGATTACGATTGCCCGCGCTGCTACTTAATTAATGTGTCGCCGAAGCCCCACGTTTTTCTCCTAATCACTGCCATGCTTTTTTCAACCCCCCCCCCCCTACCCGTCTCCAGGGGTGATCGGACCCCTTAAAAATAAACAGAATCCGAACCCTTTCGAAACAAAATTCGGGGTTGAAGGGGGTAGGGGGGCGGCCACGTCTTTGTTCGCGCAACTTTTTCATCCGGAAGCGTATCGTGGCACGGATCGACGAGCCGCTGTCAAAACAGAAATTCGACGCCGAAAAACGAACGGGAGAGAGACGTTTTTATCGGGCAATTTTTCCTTCGATCGGTTTTGCGCCCGCGACAGATGCGTTTTTTCGGAATAAGACGGGGTTGCAATCGGCTTATTTCAAGGGCAGCGCGGATTGTAAAGTTTCAAAGAGCGAGTGGGCGAGTGCAGCAGGGGTGACGGTCATAACGAAACAGATTTGTAATCGGGTTCCGGGTCGAAAAGAGAGTTTATCGAACGGAATGGCTGGCGAATACAGAGAATTTTTAGTAGGGAATTGATTGTTTTTCTTTTTCAGCGGTCCAATGTATTTTTTTTTTCTTGCAATTAAATTGCGTGGCTTCAATTGTATCTTTTTTGTATATGTACAGTGAAACGAAAATATAAACTGAAAGAATTTTGTTAGAAAAAAGACAGAAAATTTCTCAAGATGTAAAGTTTGGATTGTTATAATAAATAAAAAAGAAATACACGAATATTATAAATAACAATAGAAAAACAATTCAATATAACTATTTTTCTACATTACCATTTCAACAAATTTGTTGCATCAGATCTTATAAAATATTCGTAATATATTTAGATAAATTCATTCGTTTCCAAGGATTTTTGTTATACAATAGAACAAAATATTTCAAGTACGCAAAAGCGTAAGAATTCGCGATCCTCTCTTTGGATCGCGTTTATATGTATAAACTGCACGGCATCCCGGTGCCGGAATGAATGCGAGTACGCGCGAGACGAGAAGGAGCAAATCGGCCCAATCATAGATCTATTTTTCACCGGCCATTGGCAGCTCCGCTTCATTTCGAAAGACCGAACGGCGCTCTTTTGCCGTCTACAAGATCGGATTTAGAATATTTTTTAAATTTCTGCGATTCCGCTCGCATGATTTGGCACGAAACTACCTGTGACACCGTTTTGACCCGCGCCTTAGAACAATCGAGCGTGTCCTCCCTTTTTTCCCTTTTTGTCAAGTGCGAATAACACTGCTCTCTCAAAGAGGAACGCGACGCGAGAAAAGAAGATGAGTTCGCAGAAAAACAAGAAAAAGTAGCGGATCAAGCTGGGAAATCATTTTGTTTCAAGAGAAATTTCAAACGCTGTTAAAAAAAGAACTAAGTTACTGATAAATAAAAATTTGAAAGAAAAATTTCTGAATCGTTATACATACATAATATTTATTTCCTCATAGTTAGAAATTCAAATTTTTCATATTTTATCAACTGTTAATAATAAACTATGTTAATTTGAAATATTTTGATGTATAATAAAATATTTTTTTTATATTGTATGCATGGTAAATAATTAAAAGTTGTTTATTGTTTATATTTTTCATTGAGAATTCTTATTTAACTTCATTATGCTATTTCTGAACAACAAAACTAATATTTAATTTTTTTTAACATTTGTAAGCTGGATTTGAAATTTTTATAATATAATTTGTGATATTTGAAATTTTTTTGCATTCACTTTTAAAATATAACTTATTCTCATTTTATATACTTTATATACTTTGATATTCAAGACGAAATTTTTGTTTTCTTTATTATTTTTGATAAACTCTCCAAAATTCATAAATAATCATGGTTGGTTGAAAAAAAATTCTATTCAAAATCCATAAACATAATAAAAATCCAACAACATCCAAATATAGTAATGTAAAATACAATGTTTGAACAATAATATCGATTTCATAATTGTTTTCGAACTCAATCCAATCATATCATCGAGTGAAATCCTAAATATAAGTCTAAAATCGAAAAGTGTCGAAAGCAAGTGATCACTCGTCCGCAAACTCCGTCCTCGTTGATTTTCATCCCAAACGACAATGGCCAAGAACGCCGGAAACGATTGCGCGTCCCCGGCCATTTGCCAGCGCACTTTTCACGATAAATTATTTATTTATAGGATCGAAAAAATGCATTCGTGATCTAGGCTGACTTGTGGCAATGACAAAGAATTTTTCGTTATTTTTACATCCCGTTACGTCAGATCCAATCACGTGCTATTTATACCACCTACCCGAATTTCTTTCAAAACTGCATTTCAAACATTCAAACTAACTTTCAGAGCAAGACACTGTTAAAAACAGTGAATTTAAGACAAGAATTACAAAAAAAAAACGTTGGAAAAAAAGAAATGTGTTGATCATCTATCTTTTTTAAAAGATGTTCAATTCAAGAGATTAAAAAAAAGCACAAAATACAAACGTTTCCTTTTTCTCTAAATGGATGTGAAAAAAATGCTTTTTTCGATTCTCACAGTGAATCAGCGTCTTTGGCTTCAAGAAAAAGAAGATACAAAGACCAAAAGTCTTGTTCCTCCTTTTTTTCACGATATCATATTAACGCCACGTTTTGAGAAACACGTGTGAACGAGTCGGAGGATGTTTTTTTTTTCTTTACGTCGCAAGAAAAGGAAAGGAAAGGCGAGGAATACACCCCTTTCGCGAGCACAAAGCCATCTGTTCTTACTCGTCGCCACTGCGTTTTTCCAGTCTTTGTTGCAATGACTCGTGCACTTTTTTTCGTTTTTTCATTTTTTTGCTTTTGGGAGGAAAAAGGGTGGCCACCAAAACCCGCCAAAAATACATATTCACGCAGCATCCGGTTTGTTGACTATTTTCGGAGCGCAATTCCAAGCCCCTCCCCCCACTCCTTTTATTTTACGATTTGTCACAAAAATTGGGAGTAACAAATAATGAATGAACAGAAAAAAATTAGATAAATGGACTTCATAATTAATATAGAGATTCTAAAATAACAAAGATCTAAAACCAAAGTGCAGACAAGAAGAAAAAAAAATAAGACAAATTGATAAAAGAGCACAACAACCTAAACATTGGCTAAAAAATTATAAATATCTATGAAAAAAAATTGTAACAACATCTGTAATATCCCATTCATAAAAAAAAAGAAATACATTTTGTTTTGAACAAAAACATTATTTTACAAACGATCCTAATTACACCGTCCACCTCCGACTACTTTTTCAAACAAATAAAGTAATACACTATTTCTCTCGCAATCAAATAAAAAAGTCCTCGTCCTTTTATTTTCCTGCGTTTCTCACATATATCGAGCAGATTACTCGCTCCAAAATGAAACGTCTGTTACGGAGTCGCGGCGGTAGAAAAGCAAGGGCAAAAAATCGAGACGAAGACGAAGGAGAGGAAGAAGACCAACTCCGTTTCCATCATTCTGCATTCTCGCGCATTATTGCTTTTCTACCCCCTCCTTCCTCCATCTGCTCCCTCTTTTTTTTTCAAGTCATAATGTACCGTGGAACGTTTAACTCGATGCGAATCTCAAGACTCTGGAACTAGCTCTTTGGCAATTCGAGTTAGCGCTCGCGGCTCTTCGAGGGGTCCTTTTTCGTCCTTTTTCGTCATTTTTCTCTTTCTGTTCTTCATTCCATTTTATGGCTTTTGCAAACCCCCCCTCCCCCCCCTCCCCCTCCCTGTTCCCTACTATCCGAAAAAAGCACCACGAGATTTCATTATCCTAACCTATTCTTTCACTCTTCTTTCTATACAGTCAGAAAAAAGGGTTTCGTTAATTGCGACGTGACTGGTGGTTGAACGGAATTCGTTGGTGAAATCGAGAGGGATGAGAAATGAATTTTTATTGGATATGAAATTATTTTTTGAATTTTGATAGACTTCCTTCAAATAGTTGTTCATTTTTCATATATCTTCACGAGGGTTGAAAACACTTTTGAAGGGTGTGAGAAACAAATTTTTTTTCCTGGAGTCGCTTCCCATTAATTAGCTATGTAGCAGCCTCTGGAAAAAAGGTCAATTTCTCCGGCAGTGGTCCCTTCTTCGTTAATTACTCGGGGCACCTGCGATCCTCTCTCTCTCTTTCTCTTTCTTTTTCCCACTCTTTCCCCTCTTCTTACCTGCGCCGGCGACAAGCCTCAAGAGCCAAAAAACAAAAGAGCCCACGTTTGGAAGCGATTTACGGTCGAATAGAGCTTGCAGAGCTGTGTTTGAAGGCACACTTTGTCAAACACTTGAGAGGGAAAGAGAGGGCAAGAGTGGGCGTTGAGTACGTTTGTTCGCGCGCGCTAAACATCTCGTCTCTCGCGTTATCACCACCGAATCCAGTTGTTTCTCAGGAAAACGATGATGGAAAAGTGAAGAAATTCAGGGAAGAAAGAGGAAAATCGGAGAAAGTTTTTTTGGGTGTTAATACTCTCTCAGTTTAAATTAGTTGAATTTGTTTTATTGGCCTAACGAAAAAGACTAGTCAAATTCCACTTTTTGAATTCGTCAAAATTTTGACAAAAGAAAAAAGTCGTTTTCAACCAATTGATACGTCGAGATTTTTATCATGAACGTTATTTCTGACTGATTAATTATGATTAATATAATTCATCAATTAATATAAAGAATGTAATGAATATAATTGATAAAGTTACTCAATTAATATATTTAATGTAAAATTATTAATTAAAAAAAAATAAAAGTTTTATAATAATAAATAAATTATTGAAAAAAATCAATAAAATATATAATCATATAATTAATCAATATAATTGATAAAATAAATCATAATTTATATTATGATTACAATAATTTGTTAGTTATTAAATGGATTTTTTGATTAAAAATCGAATTTGACAGATTTATCTATGAAAATGATAGGTTGGAAGTAGTCAAAATTTGTTGATAAAGGTTTCAATTGACTAACAAAATAATGAAAAACTTAACTTATATAATGTAAGCGAATATATAGAAACCGAATATATTTAACTTATTTAAATCGAGATAATATGGTCTAAAACACAAAACAGAGACGTTTTTTTCTACACTTGAAGTTGGTTTTTGAGCTTTCATACTATTCCTGAAATCTATTTTTGTTCACCTGAGTGACGAGAATTTTTTTGTGTTACATTATTTTTGCTTTAAAAATTTCTGTACACTCGAAAAACTAAGAAAATTGGTGTAAAAATTCTTTGTTTCGGTGAAAAACTCAGAAAAGAACCTAAATAATTCACAAATGTCGAATAATAAAAATCATCAAATGAAACAGACAAATTTTTACAATAATAATTTTTTGACTCTTACATTGTCAGTTATAAGTTTGAAGAATGAAAAATTATCTCTTAATAATTTTTTTTTCTATCTAGTTTCAAAAATACGAAAATTCAAATATTTATCAATATTTTAACAGTAAGGAATATAAAAAAACACGAGAATACAACATATATAATTTGAGATTGATCAAATTATTATACTGTTATACAATGTATTTTTACTTTCCTCGTGACGATTATTTATGTATAAAATATTGAGTTAGAATAATGTAAGATAATTTTTTAATTATAATAAATTATTATCACGAATAATAAAAAAAGGTAATAATAGAATTTTACTCCCGAAATAAAATAATAATTCTTTCATAATAATTTTTTAATTTGCAGGAATAATTCGGGAAAGTTTAGTATATTGTTGTGGATCGAAGTTATAACCATACATTTAGGTAAATTAAAAAAAAAATTTTTTTTTCCCATTCATCCGTAAAAAAGGTCACTTTATTTCTATGGGATGCGGGAACAAAAGCCCCTTTTTGGAGTACTCGGAAATCAGCGGGAAATATCAACAAAAACCCTAGGAAACATTCATAAATCACGGATCAGGCAACTT
>JAPYZL010193060.1:0-13061 GCA_030522825.1 Platygaster orseoliae | reverse complement strand
TATTTCATTAGTCGACATTGAGATGCTCAAACGACAACGAGTGTGTTTTTACAATTTCGACTTTAATTTTGGTGCATAACTGACTCCAGGATATTTCTATTTGATAAAGTGATCGCATAAAAACGGTGACTGGATTTAGATTCTTTGATTCAAGTCCTACAAAGTGCATATAAGTTTCGCTAAATTTTTTTCATATTTTTTTTTAATTGCGTCGTTATGAAAAAAGACGCGGTGGGGCAAATGCGACCTCTAATTTAAGTTGAGTAGAGTGAAGTGAGGTAACTTGAAACTGAGTTAACTTACGTTAACTGAAGTAAGTTAACGTAACTTTAATTAACTTAACTTAACTCGAATCAGAAAAACGCCAGCAAGCTATTTGAGCAGCGAAACGAATGACTCAGATTAATTATTTTGCTATTTTCATTTTATTTCCATTATCATTTATGACCGTTATATAACATAACATTCATTGATATATCATCGTAAAATCATTATATTTAGGTTATATCTGTACTAAATCAAGCAAAAACATAGACGGTCGGATTTACCCCATCATGTTTTAAAATAGCAAAAATGAACTTTTTCGTTAAACGCTTGTATCTCAAAATTTTTCAAAGTTATGAATAAAATGCTATGCACAGAAAGTTGCGCAGAAGTCTAACCTTTAATTTGGTATATGTAACGACTTGATCCGATGTAAAATAAGCATTTTATAGCCAAAATCATTTACTAGGTCGGATTTGCCCCACCTTACCCTACATTTTGATTTTTCATTATTTTCAAACATTTTTAGTTTCTCTAATTAAAAAAAAAAAAAAATACGATTCATATCTTTAAGAAATATGATAAATACAATATTCACAATATTTATGATCATTTTCTAGAGTAACTCAGTATTTTTGAATTTATAAAAATTATTTACGATGCTGAGATTATTAAATGATGCCAATTCATTGTAATAAATTATTCAATTGGGTCAAAAAAAAGTCCACGAAATGTTCTTTATATTAATTAATTCTGGAAAAAGTAATATATTTCGAGCTTCAGAGTCAAATAAATAATCAATAGTCAGAAATCCAGCGTTAATTCTTTATCGTTTATTTTTCTTTCCAATGTTTCGACCAATTTTTTCTCAGTTCTCTTCATGGGAAAATTCTGTTCAAAAACATTAAAAAAAAAAGATAAAACTATAATTATAGGACCAAATTTCCATATAATAAGTACTCACATACGTAATATTCCACCATCTTCCAAAACATTTACTACATCTCATCTCTGAAATTATTCTATTAAAAAACATAAAAAAAGAATGAATATACAAATTCGTATTTGTATTGATTTATTATTATATTTTAATATTTTTGATTATAAGGAAATTTGGTTTTACAATTACAATTTTTGTTTCCGAAAAAAATTGGGCTGAAAGTTTAGGAGAAAAAAAGGGTAATCAACTAATGCTGGATTACTGACTTTTCATTTTTTGACTCTGAAGATCAATTGACATTACTGATTCCAATTAATTACGGAGCGCTTTAATTTATACATATTTACAATAAATAATTTTTCCTAATAAATTCGCGATTCGGCAGAAAATTCACTGTGAATGAACGTTTCTTTCAGCGCATCACAACATAAAGCCAATCCAACTCGACAGACAGACCTCGCATCGATCCATCGCAACAGTGGTTACCAAAACAAACGTAGATCCAACCTCCATATCATTTTTCCTTCAGCGGCAACGTCGAATGACGAAAAAAAAGCGGTGAACGAGTGAACGAGCACGCCCGGAGGAAGCGTAAAAGCGAGTTTGTAGGTACCTCGACCTCGATCGAGGTAAGAAGGCGAACACGGAGATAGGAAATAGCAGGGAGTCTGCGAGCCATAGGTCGAAGGTCGGATACGTGCTGCATCCGCAGTCGCTCTTCTCCCATCTTTACCTCTTTCATGGCTCCACGTTGCACCGAGGGCGGCCCCTTCTTTGCACTCACCTGGGCTGGGCTCACCTCGTCTCGAAACACACCTGTCCCCCCGCAAAAACGCACTCGAGGCTTTCCACCCTTTTTTTCATAGACCTTTCGACATTGTTCGCATTAATTGGTAGAAAACCACCCTCGTTAGGGAAGTGAGAAAAAAAACGTCGATGGGCGTAAATTCGTGATTTGGAGTAGGGATGCGAAAAATATCACTAACTACTGATTTTCATCAGTAGGGAGAAGTATCACCGATGTGCACTTCAAAATCGAGAAAAATTTATTCACACATTTCTTATTCTTTGTGTGTGGAAATTAATAAAATATTCTTTAGTTATCTGAAATGGAAATTCGTTCACTGATGAAAACCAGTGATTTTTTCAGTGATGTAACGAATTTTCATTGTGAATAAGTGAAATCTCACTGATTCAGTTTTATACAGTAAGAGTTCCCACTGAAAATCGAACTGTATTTAACGAATCCTCTAACTTGTTGACCGGAAATTTAATATCACTGTGAAAACACAGTATCCTCTCGTTCATTTCACTGATAAATGTTGGAAGCTCAATTTATCGGCTTTATCGACGCGAGCACACGAGTTAGAAAGCAAATAACTCCGTCCCAACGGTGATATACTTATATGTTGACAGGATACTCCGTGGATATTGTGCTTAGAAAAAAAAACTTGGAAAAGATAAAACAGCATTTCCGTGAACCCACATATCATAGTTTCTCACGATAGTTACACACCGAAAGTTTTGTGTAACTCACTATCACAATTAAAATAAAACTTAATACGTTACGTTTAGCTCGGTCGAAAATAATTTCTAACACTTTCTAAGGTGACTTGAGGTGCTCACCCAATGAGGAAACAGTGAAACAAAGTTTCTGTTGAAGCAAATTCATTAGTTTTCGAATTAAAATATTCAACTTTCACAGTCTTGAGAGTTAAGGTTAAAAAAAACACTACCTCCAACGTCGTTGCGAACGGAAGATGAAAGAATCATTAAAAGCGAGGACCTAACGAACTTGGATTTGTCCCATTCTTCCTCTCATCCTGAGCCGGAGACGATTCCCAAATGAAAAAAACTTCGATGAAATCCGGTTTTTACGCTCATCATTGATTTACTTCCTTTTTTTTTTTGCAATCTCCCGCTAACTCCATCGTTGCTCAAATTTTTTATGCCGCGCTATTCGGCAATTTCGAAGAGGACAGAGACGGTAATTAATGCCGAGGGGCTTTGTCCTGACGTTTCATTTGCCTCGATCGTTTGATTAATGCTGCTGCGTTCTGAGTTACGCGGGTGACGGAGCTTTTCGAGACATGAATCATCACGGGATACGCGATGAGAGAGGGGAAATTCAGGAAGGGAACGTGCTTTTAGAGCATGAAATCCCACGCATAATGGCTCGCATAGTTTCCATTCTTTGCTGGTCAGCAGTGTTGACGATGACACGTTTACAATTACGTACGTATCTTAGAAAAAAATCACACAACCTTTAGATTTTGCTGTAAATGTTATTAGAATATTTTCAAAGTATCATTGAATTTGATTGAAATTTATTCACAGAGCAATTGCTTATAAATGAACAAAATTTAAAGCACAAGGATGAAAATGAGATAGTTTCAAACCAACAAATGAAATAGGAAAAATATTCGGATGATCTTACATGGCTTGTCTGAGTTTGACTTAATTTTCATTAAAATGTTGAATCTATAAAATTTTGTGAGCATACTCGAATATTCAAAGAATTTTTTAAATTTTTTCAGATGGTTGACAGTTTTACAAGTTTCCCATTTTTTCATTCTTCAAAATTTTTGAAATATTTATCACGATATAATCCATTCGAAAATTTGAAAATGTCATGAAAATTTGTCAAATTTGTTCAGACTTGTCGAAATTTATTAAAAAATTTCTAGATTCTATGATTTTTATTAACTTACAAAATTATCATCACGTATATTTCAAAAAATATGAAAATAAAAAAAATCTACAAAATAAAGCAACATTTTCTGAAATCCCACAAATTCATTCAATTTTTCCAGAATCATTGTCGATGTTTGAAATTTTCTCAAATTTAATTCTTATCCGTCTAACTTTTTCAGAGTTTTCGTAATTCTTATATACTTTTCAAGTTTTCTAGATTTGAATTCAAAAATAACGAAATATCATAATGCAAGTCTCAAAAAAATATAATAATAAACACGATCTGCAAAATTTACGTAATTTGTAAATTGGAAGAAATTTCGTATATTCCAGATAATTATTGATATTTTTCGTGATTGTCAATTACTCCCGAATTTTTTCTAAATTCACAAAATTTCAAATGCTACACAGATTATAAAAAATTTACCAAATTTCATTAAAATGAAGAATTATACATAATTTAATAAGAATAAGTTTTCATTCATGAATTTAGTAATAAATTACTTAATCTATTCATATTCATGAATGACTTATTCATGATAATTAAACATGTATGTCATTTGCGTAAAAATTTTAAGAAAAATGAATGATGCAATTTTATTTAAAATTCTATTATTTTTCTTTTAACACAATACATCATTTTATAAAACAGAAAAATTTTTTATTAGTAAATTATGCTATTCTAGAGACAGGAATTTTGAAAATTATGCATATTTTGTAACATAATATTTAATTGACTGTATTCCTACTATAGATTGCTTTCAAAATTTTTTAAATCATCCTTTTTCTCATTTTTTAATTCAGTGTATTTTATTCATCAGTTTGTAGATAAAAATTTGTTATCCAATTTTTTAATTCCAATTTATTCTGATATTTTAGATACAGTAATTTTAAACATTTTGCTTATTTTGTAACGCAATATGCAATTGACTGTATTTCTATAAATTTGTTTCAAAAATGATTATTTGTTTTCTCATCATTTGAATTCCATGTTTCTCATTCATAAATTCGTAGATGAAATTTTTGAGATTAGTTTACCGGCGATGCTTTTATGTGAATTTTCTACAAATAAAAGTAAAAAAGACAATAATTTATTAAAATTACAATAGTTCTGCTATTGATGAAAAATTCGAAATTTCAAGGTGAGAATAACTTGGGATTTTGATATTTTAGATACAGGAATTTTGAAAATTTTTCGTATTTTGTAACACAACATTGAATTTACTGTATTTCTATAAATTCGTTCAGAAATTTTAATTTGTTAAGTTAAACTCATTAATTTATATATGACAATTTTCTATCCAATATACTGCATGGTAAAAGGAATGAAAGAAATTGAGAAATAAATGCATAAAAATAAGTTATGGGTGTAGATCGAACTAATTAAAAATACTAAATTAAAAATAAATCCAATTGTGAAAAATAGTCGTATGCGTTAAGCTGAAACTTGTTTTGAAATAATGCTACAACATTTATTAAGGCATACATTAAACATACAACGAAATTGAAGAACGCGATTTGAAGATAAAATCAGGTTGAAATAAAAAAAAACGCATTTCACATCAGTTTGCAAACTTTAAAGTCGAAAAAAGTCAAAACCAATAGTTTTCAACATTTTCACCTGCAAATTTCGAATACTGACTGTGAAAGAAGTTGAAATTCAAGATGAAATTTTGACTCAGGCTGTATCCCTGAGTTTGCTAGTTCAAACAGAATTGAAATGCTCTTAGTATTTCCGTGAGTTAGGGCACTTTTCCCTCTAAAGCGAGCTCACATTTTTCACCATCGAGTGAAGACGTCTGCCCTTGAATAAAAGTGGGAAGGAAGCTCGCCCGGTGAATTCGAGCCGGGCCCGTATATTTGATGCGAGCCCCGGGACTCGTCATCCCCATGAAAAGGTCTCTTTGACGAGTGGCCCTAAGAAGGAAATGCAGGCCTCTGCGTGGAATCCGCGCTCGTCTTGGTTTTAACGAAGGGCGTAATTGAGGTAATGGGCTAATTGCTTTCGGACGAGCGATAGGGCCCGCGTTGTTAACGCAATTATTTGCAAAAGGCTTTTGACCCTGCCAGGAGGTCGCGCCCGGGTCTGAGAATCAATTTAGACCAAGACTCCGTTCAACGAGTGCGTTCCATTGTCGCGCGATTGCCACGTCACGTCGCCAAATTTGACCCTGATCGTGATAACTCGGCTTTCTTTCACGTCGATACCAAGGCCCTTTATACGAGAATATGGGCTGTTGGGAAGGGAAACTCGAACGAGACTTTCCCTTTTTCTTTGTGCGCGAATAAGGGAAAAGTATGGGAAAGGACCAGAAAAAAATGACAACAAATATTTCGATGATTGTTGAATTATAGTCAGCGAAAGATACTCGGCAACACGTATTTCTATGTATCATAGCATGCTATGAACGGCGTGGTAAAGTTTCCGGTCTTGCTCTTATTGTTCGATAACTTCTTGTTCCAAAAGCATGGCAAAGTTTCACATTATTACAACCCTAGTTTGCCCAACTTAATCCTAATTTCCAGAATTCCTCCGACCGTTGGGACCCTCGATCGAAGCTAGAATTTCGTCGGCTAAACGATAAAAAATCTCCAAGGTTTGTTTGCGCCGAGCGCTCGGGACGATATTACCAGCGAGACGTTATGTACGCACAATAAATTGCGGATGTATAAAGAAGAAGGCCGAATGTCTTCGGAACAAAGTTAAGGAAGGCAGTACATTGAATGGATGTATCCCTTAATACCGGTGGCTCGAGGATATTAAATAAAGAGCGAGTAGTCCCTTAGGTATCGAAGGGTGCCTCGAGGGCATGCTCCCCCTTACAGCCCTGACTATACAGATATACAGGTATCGCTTTAGCGCCGCACGCAAGCTACGTGCGAACCTATTTTTACGCTTTCGCATTACCCCAAATTGACGTGGCTCGTACGCAACGTCGGAAAATTTGACGTTTTTCCGTGTCTGCCTTGAGGGTGTGCGATTTTCAGTGCCATAGAATTTCACTTGAATAATGCAACTAGTAAGGAGATTACGTTTTTTTCAGGTGTTTTCTAAAATCGAAAAATTTGATATTTGAAGATTTTGCTAATAGTAGGTTATTCTACAGTTATTCTTTATTATTAATTTTAAGTATCTATTTATATTTAAATATTTAGAAGATGATTTTCATCTCGATTTAACCAGTGTATTAGATTCATAATTTTTTTTGACGAAACTGAAATACACTGTTTTTGGTCAAAATAATGAGATACGTATTTTTACTTTTGACCGGAAAATGTTTTTTGGATTTCCAGATTTTGCTTAAAAAGGAAGAATTAATGATTTTTTCCATTTAATGTGAAAACTTTTTTTTCAAATGCCCATAAATTCATCTGATATCAATGGATTTTGACAATTTTATATTTTACATAATTTTGTATTTTAAATGTCTGGAGTAATTCATAGGATTTCATTATTCCGATTCCCGGTCATTTTCCCGAATGACTATTTTCCTGAAACGCCATTATTCCGAACGTATTATTTCCCGAATGGCTATTTTCTCGAAAGTATTTTTCCGTGAACGATAATTTTCTCGAAAGTATTATTTTCCAAATTTCGGTTAGAATTTCACTGTTATTTTAATTGTATACATTTATGAATTTCATAAGAGTCTTCAATAAAAAGAGTCATGGTAAAAATTTGTAATTTAAAATTAAAAATTTAATTTTAATTTTTAAATTTGAAAATTGTAAAGTTTATTTTAATTTTTAAATTTAAAAATTGTAAATTTTATATCAATTTTCAAATTTGAAAATTAAAAATTTTATTTTAATTTTTAAATACAAAAATTTGAATTTTAAATGTAATTTTAAATTAATTTAAAAATTCAATTTTAAAATATCATTTCATATTTAAAATTTGTAATTGTAAAATTGTAAATGCGTAACCATTGCACTTCTAGAAATGAGGCTGAAAGGAAAATTTCATGTTCGGGAAAATTGAAAACCCTTAGGAAAAACGGATTCGGGAAAAAGACCGTTAGGGAAAACGGTTTTCGGGAAAAAGGCCGTTCGGGAAAATGGTCGGCAACGCATTATTCCGATTGATATAAAATTATATTCATTTATGAACAAGATAAACATAACCTTAATTCTATAAAATTTCTAATCAACGAATAAGTTTTTTTTTGCAATAATATTATACTATAAAAACCGATTTTGTTGGTTCAAAGCAACATTTGGTTGTTATTTGATCAACCAAATATTTAGTTCACTTAAAAAATTTTATAGTTCGGAGAAACAAATTTTATTATACTCTAAAAAATTTTGCTTCAGTTTAAAAATTTATCTTTATGCTGATCTGGATTTGTTTGTCCGAACTGAAAATGCATTTAAGTGAACCAAATATTTGGTTCGTCAAATAACGAGCAGACGTTTGTTTGAGCCAACCAAATTGGTTTTTCAGTGTACACTGAAAAACCAATTCGGTTGGCTCAAACATATGGTACATATAGTACATATAGTACATATATGTACTATGTACTAAAAAACTATAATATAACTAATACAAAATGATAATTAATAATAATAATTATTAATCAATAATGAATGCAATATTGAGATTTTATTCAAAGCATCTGCATCTTTCAAAACCTAAACATGTCAGAAGACTAGCACTGATTCAATGATTCCGAGAAAATCCCAAAGTGTATCAGAAATAAAAAGCATTTTATTTTTCAGAGAATGTTCCCTCGTTTACTGAAAAATATCTTTGGATAAAAGAGATGGACGAAACGTACAAATCTGCGGTAACGAGGAGTCCCCCGCGAACAAGTCATAAATTTGTGACAGGAGCATTGTGCGAGGCTAATAAAAAAGGTGCGCGTCGGTGGCGTTTAATATCAATTTGTCGCAAGGGCGGAACTTTCATTTTGGCTTCGTCCGCTGTGGTAATTCGTAGTCGGGCGGTTTCTTCAAGGCGAACTTATAGAGCCACGCATTTTCTGGGATCTCGTTTTTGTTGGTGTCGTAAAAAGTATTATGTTCAGACGCAGCGCAAAATTCGTAAATTTTCAAGCATTGAAATTCTAAGAAGGGAATGTGGAAAGTGAATTACGTATCTACTCGAGTCAAAATTTCATCTTGAATTTCAGCTTCTTTGACAGTCAGTATTCGCAATAAACAGGAGAAAATGTTGAAAATCATTGATTTCAAATTTTTTGCCTTCGACTCGGCTATCCCCCAAAAATCATAAAGCTCATTTCCGGAAAAATTTCATTTTTGACTGGACGTCGATAGCAAAACTCTAGCAACTTTGTAAAAACGGTATACAGTTCTTGGGCCCTGCTGAAATAGGGAAACAAAGAACAAGAAACGGAAAGTCACTGGAAAATTACTTCGGAAAATGAAAAAGCTAGGGAACGGAAGACGAAGGAACAGGCATTGAAAAGAGTAAGAATTAAGCGGAAACGAGGAGTCGAAAGACTCCGAACGACGCTATGAGCTTTTTCGCTGGGCTCAATGTCTCGCCGGAGCCAGACTCCAGAGATCCCGATTAAAGTGGAACTTTAACGAAAGAGTTTTTCCGTACTATTTCCTGAGAATTTTTGCCATAATTTTCTTAATCAAATACATTATAAAATACCCTTACTCCCTCATTAAATTAGTACGAAAAATTTTTTCGCAAAACACTGTGAATTTCTAGAAAGCTATTTCCTTTTTTGGGTCAAATTGATTGATAATTATCAGAAGTGATCCGAAATATTACAGCTCTAAAAATGTCATGAATCATTCCGAGCATGGTTTTGAATTCAATGGAAACGAATGCTCTAGTTTCGACTCTGTCTCAAGAAAATAAGGCTCTCTGTGGCCGCTCGAATCTTTGTCAGATCACTCGAATCTTTGTTTGACTGCGGCAAAGCTCCCTTTTCCCCACATTTCCAAGCACCGTGATGTTGGAACAAAAGTTGTCTTGTGTCCCGTATTTTCCACCCCTCCCCCTCCCACCTCTGCCATTCGCCAAGTAGCTTTGAACTCTTTTACTATTTCCCTTCTTACTCTTTCCTACGAAGATTCACTTGTGCATGAGTCATTTGAATCAAGCAATTTTTCAACATTGAACATGACCATAGATAAAAAAAATGAATTTTACTCCATAGGCGTGACATATAAAATGGCAAACATAAATTTTTCCCAAAGTAACTAACAAGCGGAGATCCAGGGCGAAAAGGATTTACTTGCTCAGTAATTTTCCCGATACCCCAAGAACATTTTCAGATTACGTAATCCCAGGGCGGAGGGTAAAAAACGCGCTGAATACGAAAGTAGCCGAGAAAATATTCCACTTTCAGTTCGGGCAAGAACTGTCATTTCTGCCGAGTAGCAACTCGCCAACTGGATTCGTTATACTTTTCCAGTCCAAGTTTTCGAGGCGAAAAGTTGGCCTCTCGATGTATTGTTCCGCGAAACGTCTATCCCAGTATTAAAACTTTATAAGAGATTCGTAACATTTTTATGTTTGAATAATAGGAACATTGAATGGTCGTTAAAAATGAGATTGAAAGGGTTTGAATTATCATAGGGCTGTCGTTTTTCGAAGGGCCCGAAAATTTTCCGAAAATTTGATAAATACAACAGTAATAACTCGAGTCGAACACTTGTACACATTTCAAATTCTTTGAATGTATATTCAGCTTCATTTCAATTTCAAAATATGTAGTTATTAGCGGTTTTTTTTTGTTTTGCAAGTGAAATGAAGTTGAAGCCTGAATTGATTTTACATTTTTTCATCTTCATTCGTCTTCGATAACAAGATTTGAAATTGACAATTGAAATCAATGGTTTTCTACATTTTCACCTGCAAATCGCAAATACTGACTGTGAAAGAAATTGAAATTCAAGATGAAATGTCGACTCGGGAAGTACAACTATAAATCAATAAAAAGTCGCCTATATTTATATTCAGCTACCGTGTTGATCGCTAAACTACAATTTCATTTTCGCGTTTGCATCTTAGTTCTCGATCGCGCCAAGGAAACAATCAGACCAGCAATTTTCTTTGAGTCTGGGAAATCTCGCGTGTACGTAACAGTAGTCCTTTGTTACCCATTTGGTTCTTATTAAAGCCTGACCAGCGAAGCGGGAAAGGAGGAAGGAAGAGGAACGTGGAGTCAGATCATCAAAGATGACGCTTTCAAAGACGCGATGCCAGCGAGATCGAAAATAGCCCAACTAGTTTCATTGTCGAAAATGAACTGGAGCAACTGGGAATAATGACGAGAGCCTTCGAGTTCGAGCGAATAGATGTTCGCTTCAGGAAAAACAATACTCGTATTGGGAAACGTTTACCGATTGATTGGCCAGAATCGCAGGGAAATTATATTTACGTGGCTACAGTCGATCAAAATTTGGTTCACTTTAATTAACTTCACTTACTCGATGCAATTACATCGCATAGTTATGTATTCAATTTGTTAAATATAATTAAATGATTCCCTATGAATATGATTAAAAAACAGATTTAGAGATAAATTTATTTTGCAAAAAACTTTTTTTATTCAGCTTTGATATTTTTTACAGCACGATACATACTTTTTGTGTCTTAAAATGATGATAATGATAATACATAACAAAAAAATAAATGAAAAAAGTACCAACTTTGGGGCAAAAATTTTTTAAACATGATATACATTCGAGTGTCTTTTTGATTAACAAAATCATAAGACTTATATAAAATTGAGTTTCTAGGAAAATCACTTATTATTATCAATGATGTTACTTTGAAAACATTTTTAGCTTAAAAAAACGCAAAAAAACCACGGTTTTTGCTAAAAGTTATGAATCTTCCAAAAAATTAAAAAACTAATGTATTGAATTCTTGAATAAAGTATTGTATCTGAATTTTCCTGCATAAATACGATTTGAGGGAAAAAAAGTAAAGCTACTTGAAAATTTTAAAGAATTACGAAAAAGTGTAATGACTTTTTTTGCAACTCCAATTTGAAGTTGTAAGAAAAATCTACTATAGATTTTTATATGTTTCAATCACATAAAACATTTCAATACTATTTGAAAAACACATCAAACAATCTTTATTTTCGACTTGGTTCTGGAAAAAACGTAACAGAAGCGTGTCACACGATGAATATTGCATAATCCAAAGTTTTCCAAACCCAAGTTGAAAGTCTCACAGAAAACTTGTCAAAAAGCAATGAGTTTATGCCGCATTTCGATTCCCAGGAAAACTTGCCTCGAGATCCAATGCAATATACTCTTTGTCATTTCAAGCACGTTTTCCTGAATTTTCGACAGCTTTTATAAGTCTGTCAATGTACAATGATTTTCTTCTACGGATAATGCTAACAACTAAAGGTCATTTAGTCCAAGACTGAACACCAAGTTATTCAACAGGTGTTAATCTTGAAAAATGTTAACGGCAGTCTCTTTCGAAGATCATTTTTTCGTGCACTGCGAGGTAATGCTTAAACTCAAGTTGTATATTTCAACAATTTTTTACTCCCAAGAATTAGAACTGCGGAAATCGAGATTATAGAATATTTTTCATTTTCAACATTTCGATGTATTACGTTACATGCTCTAAAAGCAGAGCAATTTTTGAGGTTATATTCTTCTGATAGTGTTTATTATTATAATAAAAAATTATACAATGATAATAAAATATATTTCTGTGAGAAGATCAAGATATAAAATCTTTGATGATATGGTTTACGGAATACGATTTTTCGTTTTCACAGTTTTAAAATTTTCAAGTTTTTGGAGATTAGATTTGTTAATTAACATTTCTATATTATTATATATTCTTATAAATTTTAAACATTCACAGAATTGATACACTACTCATATTATTTATCCAAAAAAACGACCTACTGAAACTATATCCACATATTCATGATAATAAATCAATTAATAAATAATGAGTGATGATAATATATTATATTAATATAATGACAATGAAATAGTGACAATAAAAAAAAATACAAAAATGAAATAAATGTTCAAATAATTAAATAAATGATACTATTATTATGATAATAATGAGGAAGGTATATAAATAAATATTGTTGACAAATGACGGGCTTAAAGCAAAAGTCAGACGCTTAAAGCTACTGAGCAAAATACAGATGGAAAATTCCCAGCGCAAGAACGAGCTGCAGAAAGTTGAGTT
>JAPYZL010192993.1:0-26435 GCA_030522825.1 Platygaster orseoliae | reverse complement strand
CGTATGCAGAGAAGAAAAGGGCATGAAAAATTCGAAATAAAAAGTATCGCGTGTCATCAACCTTAGCCTTCGTTTTAAACATTTTAATGTTCAATTTTGGTGGTTGTTTATTTTTGAGTAATGATGAAATGCAATAATTTTTTATTCTTTATTTAAGAACAATGATTAAAAATAGATAAATAAGACAATAACTAGACAATAGTTATTATAATCCTAATAATTAATTTGAAATAAGATAGGAATAATTTATGTATTATTCAGTATTTGAGGATTTTGGGACATGGATTTTTATACCCTTGCCTCTTTTTCCTTTGTTTCGGAACGAATATAAAAATAAAAACTAAAAAACCTATATTAAATGTGAAATATGTAATTGGTTAGTAGATTTTACAATGTTTTGAGGATTTTTCTCAAATTCGTAATAAATTTTAGATTTTTTTCGTTTAGTTTTTTTACTTCAATTTTCCTCTGAAAATTGTTGTAAAGTTGATGCATTTTCTATTATTGAGTGATAATGAAATAATATAATTTGTTTTTTATTATTTAAGAAAAATGATAAAAAATAGATGAACAATAGCACAATAAATTAACAATAGTTATAGAAATCTTAATAATAAATTCATTATAAGATAAGGATAATTTATCAATTAATCAGTATTTGAGAATCGTAGGACATGGTTTTTATACCCTTATTACCTTTTCCTTTGTTTTGGAATTACTATATAAAAAAACTAACCTTCAATAAATGTGAATTGTGGCATTGGTTAAGAGATTTTACATGTAATTTGAAAATTTTAAATTTTCGAAAATTCTTGTAAAATTTGCAATAAATTTTAGACTTTTTTGGTTTTTTTTTCTTCTTTAATTTTCTTCTGAAAATCATTGTAAAGTTTATGAATTTTTTTTGAGTAATAATAAAATATAATTATTCTATTTTAATTATTTAAGAATGATGTTTAAAAATATATCAATAATAACAGAAGAAGAATTCATAAATTTTTATTATTATTGAGTACATTGTGTTAATTTTGAAAATTATTCATTAATTTTCAGAAATTGCACATGATCACAAATAGCAATTTTATAGTCTTTTTCACAATGCTTTTAATTGTTTATGAATTCGTAGATGTATCAGTTTGAAACTTTTAAATGAAGTTTGTGGGAAAGTGTGAAGAAGTCATTCATTTTTTAATGTTTTTTTTTTCAATTTTGAAACGATTTGAAAAGTTCATAAACCTCTGCTTTAATAACATTCTTTGAGCCTTTTACAAATATCTGAGACATTTTTATTTTTCAGACTTTGTTGTTTGGTAGAATTTTTTTTCCTTAAACAACTTGCATTTTTTATAATTTTTCAAATGTTATGGTTTTTAATGCATTTTGCTAAACATTTCGTTTTTGAAATTGAAATTGAAATTGAAATAAAGTTTCAATTTTTATACCATTCAGAATTTTTTGGGATTTGCATGTATCAGAATATTCCACTCAATTTTTTTCCTTCAAATATATTTTTAAATTTTAATTATTGAAAATGTTTTATTCTTAGGTAATTTTTTTAAAAATTTCTAAACTTCTTAAATTTTCTGAAACAATAAAAAATGAATTCTTTCCAGTTTCGAAGTTTCCAATTTCCAAGCAATTTGATATTTTTTGAAAAATTGAACTATTTTTCAAATGTGAGAAAATATCATTAGAATGTAGAATTTTGTTTCTTTTTTGAGCTTTTTTATTAAATTTAAAAACAATTTTAAGTTACAAAATATGAAAAATTTCTCCATTACTGGTAATTTATTATTCCACAAAAAATGTATAGCAAATAATTCAATGGTATACGTTTCCTACGCTTTTTTATTACAAAAATTGTTGAATACATTTTTACATTTGATATGAATCAGCATTAAAATTCTTGAGAATTTGTATTTATTTTGACATATTTTGATAAATATTTTTCATTCAATCGTTATTATAATAACTTCTAGTTTTTCATTGTCTATCCTTAATGCTTATGATTTTATTGAATATTTTATTGAAAATTTGATTTTATTGAGTATTCTTAAATTCCTCTAATCGAAAGTTAATTTTCGATTGAAAATATGAGCATAATTTTCATAATTATAATAAAACTCTCGTTTCACAAATAATTACATATTTTGTGTTAATTACAATTAATAAATACATGAATCTAATTAATAATATAATAATTACACTGATCCAATTGATGATTTGGAGATTACACCATTTTGTAATCTTAAATCTGCGACAGTTGCCGAAAATCTATAAACTGGGCCTGGCAACTGTCAACTTCAATTTTTTTTTTTTTATAAATAACTATGCAAAATATACACACAGAGAACTGGTTTGGTAACAGCAACCATTGATTTAGTAAAATATGGACCCACCAAAGTTTTGGGTACTATAACCAAAACTATGGTTATGACAACCAAGGCTTCTGTTATAGCAAATAATGCTCAAATTTTATGACTGATACTTAGGTTGTAATAACCAATAATTTGGTTATCGTGCCTAAAGTTTTGGTTGTACTACACAAATCTCTCCTTGTTCATATACTGGAATACACAAAATTGATTTACAAATATAGTTCAAGTTTATAATTAATAATTAATAAAAAATTTGGTTTATGATTTCCAACCAAGATAAAAACGAAGAATAATTAGTAACATTTTATAGTATTTGTTGAATATTAATGGTTATTTATTATTTAAAAAATAAAAGGTAACGAGAATAGTTTGTCTTGTTCTGTTTATTTTTAAACTTTCGGAACTTGAGAAACGTGAAAAGTGGAGAATGTTTGAGAAAACAGTGCAGAAGTTCTGATTTGATACCGCGATAGTAACACTGACGTTGAGTGACCCTTCTTCTCTCACCCGTTTTTTTAACGAATGCGAATTTTGGCCAGCAACGCGATTTTCTCATTTCGCCTTGGTTTTATCAGCCTCTTGCGATCAGAATTTACGCTACACGAATCGTGACGAGAGCCACTAACTCTAATTTCAAAAGCGTATTACTTGGATGAGCTTTCTGTATTTATTTAGAATCGAGATATATTTCAGACCGTTATATAATTTTTATGGTATTTATATTTACGGAAATATTGATTATATGTAGATGAATCAATAAAATGGAAAGCGAAGTTATTAGTTTGAGAGAATGAATCATTCTGCCTAAAAGTTTTACAGTTTTTTATGTACGGATATATAATTTTCTTATGGCCATTTTACTTTCAAGTCATGCAGAGAATATTCTGTAATTTATATGGTATTTGTGATGATGTGAATAAATAAAATGAATGGGAAAATAGGTGCTTTGAAGTTATGAATTTCCCTGTCTTGAAGTCTGAGTTTTTTTATTTGTGTGTTTGAAGTTTTTGATATTTTATTTTATTTTTTTGTTTTGATATTTCGTATTTTTGTTTTGAGTTGCTCCAACTATTTCATAATGCAAACCATGAAAAATTTTGTTTTTATTTCTATTCAGTGAACAACTCGAGATTCGTAAAAAAGTACAATTTTATTTGACGCATTTTTAAGGTTGGTTACGATAAGGCTCATTTTTCTATACTCCAAAATTGGTAAATGAGTCATCGTAAATTACATTAGAAAATTGTCATATATGATCATACTATAAATATTCGAAAAATTATGATATTGTAGGAAAATCTACAATATCATTTAAATTTTTCATATATTATAGTACATTCAGTCATAACTTATTTTTACTATGCAGTATAGTGAAACGTCGAATATTGTAATTATAAGTTGATATACAGTAAAAAATACCAAACATATTGTATTTTTTACTTTAGTAAATAATAAGTAAAGAGTATTTTTAAAATTTTTATTTGTAAAATTAGTGGTTTTAATAATTTAGAATATATTATTTAATAATTATAAGACATAATATATTTATTAACATCATTCATAGCAACTGAAAAAAATTAAGTTACAAAATTATAAAATTAATATCTAAAAAGTAGAGGAAGTAAATGGAAAAAATTAGAGCTGTAGTTTATTGATAGTTAAATATTGATTTGATTTTTTAGGTAGTCATTCTTGGGATAAATTTGAAAAATGTTCATAAAGTTCACAACGTTGACAAATTACACAAAATTTTTTTTCTGAGATTTACTAAAAATAATTTATAACCTTGAAAAAACAAATTCAAGGAAGCCCCTAAAACAAGGAATTTTCTTAACATGTTTATAAACTAGTGATTTTGATTCTTAAAGAAATGGCAAAATTCTTATAATGATTAGAAATGTCTTTTAAGAATTCTGCTTCTTATAAGATCGACTATAAAAAGTTCTAATAAGAAATAAATTTTTTATAAAAACCAGTGACACTTTTATTATAAATAAAAAATTTTTCTTTTAGAAAATATTTAAACTTTGTACATTTCTTATGAACTGGAATATAAAAACAAAATTTTTTTATTAACATTTTTACAATTAATAAAATTTTATAAGAAAATTTTTTATTACAAGAATCTCAAAAGCTCGATCTTTACTTAAAACGACGAATTTCATTGTTGATGATTTAATAAATTTTTTTCGTCGACTATTTTTAGGGGATTCGCTGAATTTGCTACTATAAGGTTTTAAACCATTGTTAGTTAATCTCAGAAAAAAATTCTCGTGTGATTTTTCAATGTTGTAAACTTTATGGACATATTTGAAAATCAGTTTTCTGATGAAACATAGCCCTCAATGTTTTTTGCTAAAAATTATTTGTTTTGCATCATAAATATATTATTTTATTAATTTTTTAAAAAAGTAATCTGTTGATCGGTTTAGTTTATATTTTGTAATAATATCTAATTGAAAAACTTTTTTTCTGCCGTGAATACCATAGTGATTTCAATCCTTATAAAAACCTTATAAGAATTCAATTTCTTATAAGGTGATCTTATGAAAACCTTTTAAGAAACCAAAATTTCTTATAAGAATTTTTCAATAAATTCTTATTCATCAAAGTTTTGGGTAGTATAACCAAAACTTTAGGCATGCTAACCAAACCACTGGTTATTGCAACTTAATGATCAGTCATGAAAATTGAGCATTAGTTGCTATAACAGAAGCTTTGGTTGTCATAACCAAAGTTTTGGTTGTAGTAGCCCAAATTTTGGTGGGTCCATATTTTACTAAATTCATGGTTTCTGTAACCAAACCATTTCTCACCGTGTACTATAAATATTGGAAAAATTAATATATTCTAGGAAAATCTCCAATAATATTTGAATTTTACGTATATTACAGCGGTTTATTTTTACCATGCAGTATAGTAAAACATCAAATATCGCAATTACAAGTTGATATACAAAGTGTTGCTCTTGAAATTTCAGTCGTGACTAATTTACCCAGTTACCCATGCAGGTAAAATCTAACCTGACTGAAATTTCAAGAGTAGCACTCTGTACAGCAAAAAATACTGAACATATTATATTTTTTATAGTAAATAACAGTTCTCAATATACAAAATATAGAAAATTACCTAACATCATATTTTCTAAATTTTTTTACAAGTATCGCTATACATAAGAGTTTCACTAGAACGTTTCACTAGAAGAATACAATACTGTATATAGTAAAATTTATATTTCATCTCGATTCCCCATTACTAAATTTTTTTAGTAAAAAGTACTAGATTTTTCTTTCGGTGCATGTATCTTCCAAGTAGCTTTTTCTGGTGCCAAGCTATAGCTGCCGACAAAATTGAAAGGAAGAGAGAAAATGCGCGCCAGTTGCGTTTCCCTGCAGATGTCGCTTCTGTGAAATCAATTAAAGCTTGCACCCAGGGAGTTTTTTCCTTAATGAAGATGGAATCACTGAGGCTCGAGGTTTTCCCTGTTTTTATTGATTATCCATGAATTATGGCACCAAAATAAATTCCTTTAAGAATTATGCTAGATTATAGTTATGATTAATTGTTAATTGAGTATTATTGACGTGACTCCTATTCTGACAATAGAATTTTTAATTCCATTAAGCATACCTTCAAATTTTTAGAATTTCAAACTGCGTGTTTTTGGTGGTTTATTTTTTATTGTTTTGAATTGTGTATATCAGAAAATTGAAATTTTTGAGAAGTTTTTATACTAAGTTCAAAATATTAATTTTGTTATTGTATATTACTTGATTGGAAATGATTTATTTCATGCTATAAATTTATTTATTTATTATATTATTATACTATATTATATTATATTATATTATATTATATTATATTATATTATATTATATATTATACCCTCAAAAAGTTCTTTGTTCAAACTCTTATATATTTTTATATATTATATATTATTTCAAGTATAAAATTTTATAATGCACAGTATATTTTACAGCGTTAGAAACAAATTACCGTCAAAAAATTTGAAATAAAAATGGACTGTTATTGAATGTCCTTTTATGCTGTAGGGAAATATTTAAAACATTTACAATATCTAATATTATTGTTGTTCAATTTTTTCATCGTTTTTAATTTTCTAAAATCACGTAATTCAGATTTTGGAGAGTAATTTTTTTTATTTAATCCATTTTCGAATTGATATTGCGTTGTAACCATTTTTAAATTTACAATTTTTCAGCAAAAATTTTTGTTAGTCACATTTCGAAGTTTTTCTCAAAATTAACATTGTATTGCGAAAAATCTTCTAAATATCGAGTTACATATTTAGATTCCACATTAAAAATAAATTTCATTACGTTTCTGTATGATATATTTAGTTTAAAGAGTTCTTGTTTTCAGATTTTGAATTTAATATCATGTATTTGTAAATATCAATTGAAATTGAAAAATATAACAATATGCAGGTTCTAATGATTGAACCAAATGTCAGTTAATGTGATTTTCTTGTTGTAACTTAAAAAAAGGAGCTTAGCGTAAGTGGTCCAGTACAAAACAATTGGATCGCAGCCGTATATTTGCCCTGCAATGCGCGATTCCACTGACCCATTGCCAATCAATATTTTTAAGGCTTCCCAATAAAAGATCGGCAACCTTCGCTTAACTTTTTTTGTTCGTCTTTTCTGCGTTGCTCGCAATCCTCAACGTCAAAACAGGCTGAATCACGTTTCAAAAATTGTTCTCGATGATGGAAAAACGTGAGCACACTGAGAAAAATCTGGTACATTTTACAAACAAATATAGAAATAAATAATAAATAAATTGTTCAATAAAAAATATAAAAAGTAAAAAATATCAACTTATAATTGCAATATTTGACGTTTTACTATATTGCATGGTAAAAATAAATATATTTATGGCTAAATGTACTAAAATAATATGAAAAATTTATCTGCAGTTTGGATGTAACTTGGATATTATAAAATATTGAACTACCAAACTATAGTCGATTCCCGGTCATTTTCCTGAATGACTATTTTCCCGAAACGCCATTATTCCGAACGTATTATTTCCCGAGTGGCTATTTTCTCGAAAGTATTTTTCCCTGAACGACAATTTTCCCGAAAGTATTATTTTCCGAATTTCGGTTGAAATCTCACTTTTATTTCAATTGTATACATTTATAAATTTCATAAAAGTATTCAATAAAAAGAGTCATGGTAAACATTTGTAATTTAAAAATTGTAAATTTTATTTTAATTCTTGAATTTAAGAATTTGAATTTTAAATTAATTTCAAAAATCGATTTTAAAATTTAATTTAATAATTAAAAATTTTTATTACAATTTTAAAATTTAAAAATTGTAAAGGCGTAACCATGGCATTTCTAGACATTAGGCTGATAGAAAAATTTCCCGTTTGGGAAAATTGAAAACCCTTCGGGAAAACGGATTCGGAAAAATTGCCGTTCGGGAAAAAGGCTGTTCGGGAAAATGGTCGGCAACGTATATAGTTTCTTGAATCAAAAAGTTTTTTGTGTTGGAAAGAAAAAAAAAGCATGAAATATGAAAATTCACTCGAGTCATGAATTGGGTGAAAATTTAGAAACCGCTATATATCCAGACGATGAAAATTTAAAAGCTGATAACGCAATTTATGTTTTCAGTGTGCGGAACGGAAAAATGTCCGTGGCTGTGCCTACATTGCGGTGACGTTCATTGTGGACGTTATGTAGGAGGCCACGCGCTCCAGCATCACGAAAAAAATACTCAACACTCTGTGTGCATCGACTGTGAAACTCTAGCTGTGTTTTGGTAATTGTAAAATATTACGTACAGTGTTTTATGATTTTTAGTTTAAAATTCCGGAGACAAAAATACAATTAGGGGCTGTGCACATGATACGTCACGCACTTTTTAGCCATTTTTGACTCCTCTCTCACCGTATGTCACATTTTGTAACAAACATTCAGACTTTCCCCTCCCCTAGAAATATTTGAAGTGAGAAAATTCTCTGAAAGAACTGTTTTTTGAAAAATCTGAACAAATACCTACGATCTCTAAAACTACGAATTTTAAAGCATCAAATTATGAAAAGCGAATAAAGCAATGTATGAAAGTACTAAAAAACGTTACAATAATGTAATGAATACTTACTAATCAAAAACAAAAGAAGTCTTTAAAATACTTATAATCATGGAGACGTAATTTACATATTCATAAAGTTTACAATCTTAACAAATCACATGAAAACTTTTTTCTGAGATTTACAAAAAATAATGTAAAACCATGAAAACACAAATTTGTTGAAGCCCCATAACAAGGAATTTTCTGAACATGTTCATACATTAGTGATTTTTATTCTTATAAGAAATGGCATAATTCTCATAACAATTAGAAATTTCTTATAAGAATTCTATTTCTTATAAGGTAAGCTTTAAAAAATTCTAATAAGAAAAAAACTTTTTATAAAAACCAGTGACTCTTTTTGATGAATTTTCAAATTTTTTATAAAAAAATATTTAAGCCTCGTACATTTCTTATGAACTGAAATTTTTATGAAAAAAATTGTTTACAAACATTTCTACAGGAAATCGAATTTTATAAGAAAAATTTTTATTACAAGAATCTTAAAGTTCGACTTTTTTTTAAAACGACGAATTTCATCGTCGATGATCGAATGAATTTTTTTTGTCAACGATATTTTAAGGCTTTGCTGAATTCACTATTTTGAGATTTCAAATCATTGATGGCTAATCTTAGGAAAAAAATTCCCGTGTGATTTTTTAACGTTGTAAATTTTGTGAACATTAATTTACCACCAAATTTATAAAGTAACAAAAATCTATCTAAATTCGGATCTGAATGTACCAAATTCCAGAAATCTATAAAACAATTTGCAAAATACTAGAAATCCAAAAAAATTGCTATAAAATGAATTAAAACAATCACAATTGTTGAATTATCAATACTATAGCATCACATTCTCGAAATCTATAGAGCTATCTATGGAAATAATGAAATTTAGAAAAGTACAAAAAAATTTCATGAATAGCCTACAATACGAAAATTCTAGGAACCTATGAAATGCATAAAATCTTTCTAGTTATGATTTTCTCGAGTTATAAAATTCCGACGTAAATATGCATTTTCTTATGAAATTCCCGAAAATTTCATCGCCTACGCTTCTTATATAATCACACATATATTTAAACAAATCATAATCAAAAATAGTACATTCATAATGAATGAAAAATTTTGAAAACACGGTAAAACACTGCTACCAATTTTCAAAACTAAAGATGATAAACGAGCTTAATCATTTAACAAATAAAATTTGTGAATGTACATCATATGTAAGAATGTGTGACGTAATGCCATAACCACCTTCTCCCTTCCTCTGATTGCATGACCTATTATGTGCACAATGACCCCTTATTATTTAGTATTTGTTTTTGATAGCAAAAATCTTCACCTACTTTTGATATCGAAAAACCTTACAATTCGCGAGATTCACTCAAAAAATGTATCAAACCAAAATTCAAATCTCAAATGAAAACTTCTTGTTCACAGTTACACGTGCGACGAGTACGTGGTGAACGACACTAACAATGGCCACATCGAGAGCCTGCGTCGCAACGCTTTTCGCAAGAGCGAGCACAAGGAGAACGAGGAAGACTGGAGCTCGCCGCGCTCATCGCCCCGATGCCCTGACAATGGCTCCGACACAACCTCCGAGGATACCCTCTGGAAGGGCGAAGTGGTCGTGCGAAATTTACGACCACGTATTCGCAAGAGACTGCATTCCCTCGACGCCAGCAGCGCTGAAAATCGACACTCGGCGAAAAGAAAAACCTCCAAGCTTACCAAAGACAAGAAGGTCGTGGGTCTGCGCAACCTGGGGAACACGTGTTTCATGAACGTCGTACTGCAGTCGTTCAACAACATCAGCCACTTCTGCGAGTACCTCACGCAAATGCCTAGCCTCGAGGGCATCGCCTTCGACGAGCCCGTGACACACCGAGGCCGCATCGTGGCACCAGGAAGGGCCAGGGCCCTCAGCGACGCACTTCTGGCGGAGGAGCTCAGAAAGGTTTTGCTGTCATTGAGCCTCGGTGGCTCCAATGGCCAAGTAATCTCCCCAGAGTCCTTGTTCCTTGTCATCTGGAAGGTGGTGCCGCGTTTTAGAGGCTACCAGCAACAGGACGCTCACGAATTCTTGACCTACATGCTGGACAGGCTGCACACGGAGCTTCTGCAGTTGCTCCCAAGGCTGGGTCACGAACCTTTGGGTCTGAGGGGCAAGCAGAGCATCGTCACTGCGGTTTTTGGAGGCACCTTGCTCAGCGTTGTGAGTTTTTTTTTTTTTTTTTTTTTTTGGGGGGGGGGTGGGGGGGGGTGGGGGGGGGGGGGGGGGGGGGGGGGGGGGGGGGGGGGGGGGTAGAAATGTCACGGAATATATATGTATTTACAGTTTGGTTAGGGTTAGGTTAGATTAAGTTAGGTTAGGCTAGGATTACACACCCTGGAACATACTCGAACAATTCCGAACATACCCGACATTACCCTACTATTTCCGAACATTCTCGAACCATTTCGAACGTACCCGAACATACACGAACCCTTCCGAACTTACCCCAACATACATGAACCCTTCCGAACAGACCCGAATATCACCGAACATACCCGGACATACCCGGACATACCCGAATATTTCCGAACATTCACGAACTTACCCGAACATACACGAACCCTTCCGAACAGACCTGAATATCATCGAACATACCCGGACATACCCGAACATTCCCGAATATTTCCGAACATCCACAAACCCTTACGAATATTACCGAGAACATACCTGAATATTTCCGAACATACACGAACAATTCCGAACATGCTTTAACATAAACAAACACTTCTAAACATCCAAACAGTCATTGATAATATTTAAATGATGATTTTAAGTTAATTAGTTAATTTAATTTGATAGCTGGAAGTAATTTTGAAATAGAATTTTTTCTTAATAACATTTTTGTTCTGTCAAAAAAATTCTTGAAATAGCAACTATAAAAATTTTAAATGGTTGACGTTCTACGTAACGGCAGAGACTTTCTGTGCCTCTAAGTTTTTTTTGAAGACTTTGTCTTATTCTTTAAATTAATGAGAACTATCTCTAGATGCATTTTTTGAGAAAAAAGTATATGTTTTTTTATTTGAATTAGAAGCATTTGAATTCTTTTAGGTTCATTGCATGAACTGCAGAACAGACTCAAAAACGCACGAGTCTTTCCAAGACCTTTCTCTCGACATTCCTGAAAGATTACAAAGAAGAACAAAGGAACAGGAAGAAGTCTGCAGTTTGACTTACAGCTTGTCACGATTCTTCAAAGTTGAAGAGCTTGCCGACAGCGAACTCTACTACTGCGAGAATTGCGTAGGGAAGCAACGGTCCACCAAGAGATTTTGGATTCACAGGCTACCTAATGTAAGAATTTGAAAAAAAAAAGAAATAAAAAGAAAATAACTTGTTGTAAACTCTGGAAAATCTAGAAATTTCAAAAAATCAAGTTAAGGGTTGTGTACATAATAAGTCACGCGATTAAGGGGAGGGGGGTAGCTGTCATGTTACGTCACATATAATATACATTTACAAATTTTATCTGTTCCACGATTTAACTCGTTTCTCCTATTTAGTTTTGCAAATTGGTAGCAACGTTTTACCGTTTTCAACATTTTTCGTTCATTGTGAATGTACAATTTCGGAATATAATTTATTTAAATATATGTGTGATTATATCAGAAGCGTAGGCAGATGAAATTTTCGGGAAGGGTTTCTTGAGAAAATATATATTTACTTCAGGATTTTATAATTCGAGAAAATCATAACTATACAGATTTTAAGCATTTTATAAGTTCCTAGAATTTTTTTATTGTATGTTAATCATATATTATTGTATTTTCTGTTATTTTTATAGATTTCTAGTTATTTCGTAAATCGCTCTATAGATTTCTATAATGTGATGATTTTAATTCATTTAAAAAAAATATATCTTTTCTATGCATTCTCAATACTTTTTTTTTCGTATATTTATAAGTATTTGAAGAATTAAATGTTCGAGGATTCGAAGTTATTTAAATTTTTGAGAAATTTATCTTTACATAATTATTGAGTATTAAAAGTGATTCCTAGAATTTCTCATGTTTTTTTTTTGGTATTTATTAAAATGCAAAGGATTTTCTAGCAGTTTTTTTTGAAGATTTTTAGTACTTTGCTGATTGTTTTATAGATTACTGGAATTCGCTACATTATAATTCAAATTTAGATAGATTTTTAGTACTTGTATAGTTTTCTGCAAAAATTACGTCTTAATGATATTAGTATTTTGAAGATATCTTTTTAAAAAACAATTTTTTTTTGTATTTATAAAATATTGTATCGTTTTCTAGTACTTTTTGCACATTGTTTCATACGTTTTTCATTGGTTCCTAGAATTTTTGTATTGTATGCTATTTATAAAATTTTGTTGTTTTTTCTGGTATTTTTGTAGATTTTTATTATTTCTATACATCGCTCTATAGATTTCTGTAATACGATCTTATAGTATTTAAAATTCAACAATTGTGATTATTTTCATTGATTTAGTAAAAAACAGTATTTTGACTATGCACTTTCAGATTTTTTCTCGTATTTATATAAGTATTTCAAGAATTACATGTTCTAAGGATCCCAGGTTATATAAATTTTTGAGAAAATTATCTTTAAATAGTTATTGAGTATTAAATGATTACTAGTGTTCCTCACAAGTTTTTCAGTAATTATTTAATTGTAAAGGATTTTCTAGCAATTCTTTTAGACTTCTAGTATTTTCAGATTGTTTTATAGATTTCTGAAATTCAGTACTTTACAATCCAAATTTAAAAACATTTTTATTGCTTTTATAGATTTATGGAAAATTACGTCTCTATGATTATTAGTTATTTCAAAAAATTCTTGTGTTTTTAATTTTTTTTTTGTATTCATAAAATATTGTATCGTTTTATAGTACTTTTTTACGTTGCTTCATACGCTTTTCATAGGTTCCTACAATTTTCGTATGGTATGCTTTTTTTGAAATTTTGTTGTATTTTCTGATATTTTTGTAGATTTTTAGTATTTCTACTGATCGTTCTATATGTTTCTAGAATATGATACTATAGTACTGAAAATTCAACGGTTGTGATTATTTTAATTCATTTAAAAAATAACTGTATATTTTCTATGAATTTTCAGTATTTTTTTTTTGTTTTCATATATTCATAAGTATTGCAAGAATAACATGCTCTAGGATTTGAGGGTATACGAATTTTTCAGAAAATTATCTTCATATACTTATTGAGTAGTAAACGATTTCTAGTATTTTTCACGTGTTTTTTAGTATTCATTAAATCTGTAAAGGATTATTTAGCAACATCTTTAGATTTATAGTATTTCGCAGATTGTTTTATAGATTTCTTGAATTCGGTACTTCATAATTTAAACTTGGGTACATTTTTTGTACTTTTATAGATTTTTGGGAAAATAACGTTTCTATGATTATTACTGTTTTAAAGATCTTTTGTGTTTTTATTTTTTTATTATTCATTAAATTATTGTATCGTTTTATAGTACTTTTATACATTGCTTTCTATACCTTTCATAATTTAATGCTCCAAAATTCGTAGTTTCAGAGATCATAGGTATTTGTTAAAAATTTGTATAAAACAGTCCTTTTTTAGAATTCTGTTACTTTTAGTATTCCTTTAGAGTTTGTATGATTCAAAAGATTTTATTGTATTTTTAGCAATGTATATCTTGATGTCTAGAATTCAATCCTCCAGTGTCCAAAGTTTTTTAGATTTTCAAAATTATGGTAGATTATATTTTTTTTTATCAACTCCTGGGTTGTGACAATTTTTTAAATTTCAATTCTCTTCGTTATTTTAACCAAACATTGATAATTAGAATTTCGTTGAAGAAAAATTCTCCTGCAGTAAAGATTATTGTTATTTTTGAGTGAGGAAAATTATTGTTTAATGAATCTTTAATATTTGTTAATAATTATTAGTGATTCTCCAAAAACATTAATTTTGCAAGTGTGACGTGACGTTTAAGGGGAAGGGAAGACTAAATTTTTGTTACTAAGTTTAACATGAGTGGAGGAAGTGGCCATAAATAGCAAAAAAGTGCGTGATGTATTATGTGCATGGGCCCTTATTTTCTTAAAAGTTCATGATTTCCAAAAGTAAATTTTATCAACGATATATTGATAAAATTTATTTGTCCTCATTTGTTGAAGAGAAAAATTTATTAGAAACTTTTTTTTCAGGTGCTGTGCCTTCACATAAAAAGATTTAGGTGGTGTAATTCTTATCGCTCTAAGGTGGACACGCGCGTAGACTTTCCAATGGAGTCACTGGACATGTCAGCATTTACTGTTCGTGGCATGGCAGGATCAAGGCTCGGAGCTCAAAATAATTATCTATATGACTTAGCTGCTGTTATTGTTCACCACGGATCGGGGTAAGTTGAATTTTTTTTACTCATCGTGTGTCTAAAATTTGTTCATTACAGCTAAAAAATCAAAAATTGCTGGAATGAAATTTGGAAATTCGAAAATTTCAGTATTCGTTTGTAAACAATCACCTCGAAAGTACAAACGCAATTTTAAAACGTGAATTATAATGGTTTGTTAGAATATGTGGACCAAGATAATTGGAGTTTCATGTTTAAAATCTTTTAAGTGTTTTAACTGGAT
The DNA here is from genome assembly GCA_030522825.1 of Platygaster orseoliae. NCBI lineage: Eukaryota > Metazoa > Arthropoda > Insecta > Hymenoptera > Platygastridae > Platygaster > Platygaster orseoliae. The sequence continues at coordinate 11,303 of JAPYZL010192993.1, read as the reverse complement.
TCCGAATAAATTAAAAAGTTGTCAGTTATGAATTGAAAAATGATTAACTGAAATTAATATTATATTTACAAACTCTACAATGTAAATTTAAAAAACTCCAAAATAATCCAATAGTATAAAAGTTTAGATTCACTACTTCTAAAAATTTATATTCTAGGGATCGAATGTAAATGTATTTATGAAATTCGTATGACTCAAGTCAAAAATAAATGAAATATCGTACATTGCTCGAAGTGTTATGAACGTCTCTAACATTATTCGTAACATAAGGGGTTGTCCATAAATTGCGTAACGCAATTTTTAGTATTTTTTGCCCCCCCCCCCCGCGTCAAAAATTGTTGCATTGGCTTGACCCCCCCCCCCAAGTGTAACGTAACGGCGTCTTCAAACGTAAAATAAAAATACTAATAGCACTTTTTTGGCGATCAAGATTATATGAATACTTGTAAAATTTGTTACGTCACATTCTGCTCGACCCCCCCCCCCCCTAGGAGCGTTATGTAATTTATGGACGACCCCTAATATACTATTCTTGAACCGAAAAAATTATTACACAGCGCTGGGACGGGACACTACACTGCCTTCGCCGTGCACGACGGCCAATGGTTCCACTTCAACGACAGCTCGGTGCGGCCCGTCAACACCGACGCCGTCGCCAAGTGCAAACCCTACATACTCTTCTACGTTTGCAAGGAGTTCTCGATTCCACCCCCATTGTGACGGCGCGTACCAGATACATCGCATCTGGGTAACGAGTGTCATTACGACACCAACGAGAGCGAGATGGAACGAGAGACGAGCAACGCGTAGGTAACGCCCAACTTTTGTCTGTTAACTGGTGTATTAGAAAACCCACGCACAACAAAAGAAACAAGTTTCGTACGGATCGAACAAAAAAACATTGCGCGAGGAGTGGAGGGGGGTGGTGGGGGGTTAAGGAGGGGGAAGAGGAGAATCGTGAACAAATAAAAAAATTGTATCGTCTGCGTTGTAGCATCGTCACGTTATCTAGTTAAAACTAGAACTTGGCTTTTCTCTACATCGAACGTTGTACCTTTTTCTGTCCGCTCCGTCCTTGAACGAAAAAAAACAACAAAAACAAAAAAACAAAAAAAGTTTTCGGTTTCTATTGTTTCGGAAAAAGCAAACAAAATAAAAAAAAGAGTTCAACTTCCGGTGCGGGTCGAAGTTGTTTCCCTGTCTCATTATCTCTATCTCTTTTTCTCATTATTTCGGTAGAGTAAATTCTATATTTTTGTAGCTGGCCGATACGCGAAAAAAAAAATGGTTGCCAATTAGTTGAGGGCAAAGGAAGAAAAAAAAATCGAGATTTGAGGCGGTATTTAAATTGTGATACAGAATCGAAGAGTAGGCGAGGGGGGGTTTGGTGGAGAGGGGGGTGGGGGCGGGGGGTGTGAAAAATAAGAAAAATGGCATTAAGGTTTTACGTACCGTCGTATAGCCCGATATGAGTGTGCATGTGTGTGTGTCACGTGTATGTGTATATACGAGAGCGCGCGGAGTCGTTTTTAAGTGCGTGCAATCGCTGGATCATAAAGTCGATTCGCGACAGCGATTGAATTTTTAGATCTTTTTTTTGTGCTTTTTTTACACTTTATCATGGAGTAACGTGGTTTTGAAATTCAATGAAATGAGTTCTGATGAAAGGGAGCCAGATTTTTCATGTCGAGCAAGGTTGAGGCGGTTTCGTAATGGTAGAGGAAAAATTGCAGAAAAAGGGATCCGGACACGAATTCTTTGAGAAGTTTCCCTTTTCCTCGCAGAGCCCTACTCAACCTTCCTTTTTCTCACTCTCTGGACTTTTCGGAGGCTCGACGGTTCTTATGTGATTATTTGAAGACTTATTTTTTCTATAATGATTATAACTTTAAGAATGTAATTGTAATTGCAGTGGAGTAAATTAATAGCAATGAAAGCGGCAAAAGCGTCACTCGTAATTTGAGTATTTTGGCGGAGACTCATTCGTTATTTGAGTGGGTGAAATTTACTCATAAGCGGCAACAACTATTGTAGTTGGTGATGAAAATAACGATTCGATACTTGGAGTTATGGATCGTAATGTACGAAGGACAAATAAAAACAGCATATGAATGGAACTTTGTTGGTCCACACTTTATTGGGATTAACTTTGGGAACAAAATTTGTTTTTCATCATTCTAACCTCAAAACTGACATTTTGACGTGACTTTGAGGCTATCATGATGAAAAATACAGTCTGCACTCGTGAGCTATCGCCAATTTTGGCTCAGCCGATTGTAACCCTCGCCTTCGGCTCGGACAAAAACCTTCGGCCTTACCAAAATCGGCGATAGCTCCCGAGTACGGAATCTACTATTGTCCGCTTCTAACCTCAAAGTTTGACATTTGGATAGACTTGCGATCGCCAATTTTGGCTAAAAGGATTTCAAGCACGGAATTCAAGACTTCGAGCACGAAGACAGTGATGCACGAGTAATAGCAATTTAAATGTCAATTTTTTGTGAACATACATTTTCGGGAACATGGGTTTCGGGAAAAAGATCATTCGAGAAAAAGCCCCTCGGGATTCTCGATTTGGGAAATTGACCGGTGATTGAATTTTCCCAAACTCTTTTTGACTCAAAGCATACAAGTTACATGAAAAAAGTTCATTTATTTTTTATCATTGGAAGTAAGGATACTTGCATCATGGAAGAATATGAATTTTTTTCCTACATGTATGTTTTCCGGGTTTTTTCGTCCCTGGAGAGTGGGTCTAAAAGTAATCTTTTTGGCCTAGGGTAAAAAAAATTGAAAAACACCCACATACTCTTTTTTAACTTATTCTTGCAGGTAAAAAAAGACTGCTTTTAGCCCATTGATGCATAATATACTATCACAAATAACAGATGTTTGGAAAATATTTTTTATTAACAATTAACGAACGTCTTCGAAAAACACAACTTTTGAACGAGAATCATTATTTTCTAACAGCAGAAAAAAAGTTGTGCTTTAAAAACACCACTTGAAACAAGCGCAACCAGCGCTCTTATCTTTTTCCTCGTCTCCTCTTATTTCCAAAACGCCATTATTCGCGATTCTGGGTTTTTCATTTTTTTTCTTGTTCTCGAGCTGGAAACAAACTTCGAATAAATTTTTGCTGAGACATTATCAGTCGCGAAATTTTTTTGGTGTACAGTAAAATTTACCTCTTTGATCACGAAAACAGATTGCGGATCGCTTTGTGCATCGCAAACTTGGAATAATTGCTCTGCAACCGAACCAATCCTGTAATCAGTTTCTAGAACCCAATTGTCCTTTCGCGACTGAGACGATTTTTTTGGCGTTTCGAGTTCCCTCTGTTCCAGGCTTGCGAGTCCTTGATTGGGAGTTTCACATCGATCGCATTTGTCGTAGCACCTAATGGGTTGTCGGTCTGTTTTCGAATTTTGCAGTAGTGTTGAAAATTTTCCGACTGAATTGAGAAGCTCGGAATTTCGCTCTTTTTCGAGTTGAAGATTGCTTGACACGAAACTTGTCATTTCTTCAATCTTAGATTGAATCGTTCTTGGGTGCGCGTCTAGATTGTAGGGTTTTTCGATTTTCCGACCCTCTTTTTCAGAAACTATGTTCTGGAAACAAAAATTATGAATTTTGTGTGTGTTTTTTTATGTAAAATGAGCATTTTAGGGATACAAGTGAGTGGTTTTTTAGAGTGGCTTTTTTTCTACTTCGAATTGAAGTTTTGTACAGAAATGTACTATATTTCATCTCGATCCCCCATTACTATATTTTTTATTAAAAAATACTAAATTTTTCCCTCAATGCAATGTCCTACCATTTTCAACTTATCTGAATCCCCTTTCATCTTTCGCGAAGTTGTAAAAGGAATCCTATCCTGGGAATCTTTTTTCATAAAATTATTCAGCCTCGGAGTAGAAACAGAAAACAAAACTCTCTTTCCATCGACCAAAAAATCTTCGTTCAAAGCATTGAGCGCGCTTTCTGATTTAGCAGGCGACAAAAAAATCTTTTTTTCAATCTTCTTCCCCATTTCTCTTTTAAAATCTTCATCGAACACTCTGCCTTTCAAGTACACATTTTTATACTTCTCAATCCCCCTTTCACTTCCAGAAACAGGAAAATTCTCATCAACAATTCTCAGATTATGAATTTCCCGCTCTTTTTTGTCATCGTCGGCACTCGTTTTCGCCGCGCTTCGTGCATCTTCGGGCGTTTCCGCCGTACTTCGTGCATCTTCGGGTCTTTCCGCTCGTTCGGATTTCAAATCCATAACGGTCATGGTAGTATCGCGTTCCTAAAGAGAAAAAGAAGATGACAGCCATTTTAATTGCTATCTCCAGGCTTGTAAACCACCTGAAGTCGCTTCATTATAGAGTGATAATTTCTGTGGCGGGAGTGTTTCAAAAAACGATGAAATCTATCTATTATTTTATCTATACAATATGTCAATGTATCTGGTTATATCCAATAATGAAATATAATTATCTATCTAACAATTACAAAATGGTATAGTGAATGATTGATATAATGATATGAATGTTAGTAAAAAATGACTGGAATAAAAAACATGATATTTCTCATGAATCAATTTATATTTATATGTTGAGAGTGGATCATCTGTAACTTTCAAAAATCATATCAATCATCCTAATAGAGAAAAAGCAAATGGCTTCCATGGAGGTAGCCATTTTGATTTACAACTTCAGGTATTGAATTAGGCTGTGAATATGGCTGCAAATCGTTTGAATATAGCGAGCTGAATTTTTCAATAAATCCTTGCTGGTTTGACGGAAAAAGCTTTATTACACATCTCTTTAGCATTGACATATAAACAAATTGATACTGCAATCATCAATCATGTAAAAAGATACAATGAATATTATTTTTAAAGTATGTACATTAAGGTGACACAGAAGCTGCTGTAGTGCAAAGGAGACGCATAGAACGGAACGCGAATGAGTGGAAGAAGGAGGCGGAGAAAACGGCCTCTGTGTCGCCTTAATAGTATATTATTGTACAAAGGTAATACTTGTTTTGACGAAACGAGGATTTTAATCTTTTCGTTAAAGTAAGCTTTTATCTGCTTGTGCAATACCATATTTTATTCGATTATGATCTCTAAGCTCGTCCAAATGTCAAACTTTGAGGTTAGAATCGAATTCTAGTTGATAAAGAAATCACGATTCCTTTGATTTACCATCAAATTCGGAATAACAACGAACGCATTGGTCTCGTATTCAGCGACTCGTGGACATTTTGAGTTTAATCCAACCTTTTTCGAGTTCTTTGAAAAATTCGTCGGTATTTTCACGGGAATTCGTGAAATGACGCGATAGGAAGGTCGTGGTTTCGAAGCGTTCGGGATCGTTTGACTCGATTTGTCAACGATTTGTTTGATTTGAGCTTTCGTCGAAGATTTTTTTTCGGGCTGTGAAATTAATGTCAAGTTGGAACCGCGATTTTCTTTACTGGTGGACGTCGATTCGAAAGTTTGTGCCGCGTACAGTGTTTTCGTCGCTGTTTTGGCGGGAGGAATATCACACGTTCTATCGCTAACGTTGGATGTGGAAACGGATCTGCGGAAAAGGTCAGTGGTTTCTTTTGTTCTATTATGAATTTTAGAAGTTGTATGAGTGATTATTCATTTGGCAGTTGTTTTTATTGTTAAACTTTTTATGAGGAACTTTTTTCCTGACAGCATGACCATTTCATGTATTTAATGTGTACATGAGCAGGACATTGCTAAGGTTGTTGATTGTTGATGATATTTTAGCGATATTTTTAAATATCGATATTTTTATATGTATAAACTGTTATTTTTTTGTTGCTGACATGAAAGCTTCTAATATTATAATCAAGATTATCTGTTAATTTTACTAAAAATATTTATTCCTTAAAAGTACCGAATATCCAAAACCGGTACAAAAACATCGTTCTCCAAAACTTTTTTTCTGTTTCTTTCCTCGTGAATTTCCCGGGCAAATTTATTTAGGGTTTGTAAGCGCAAAGGACACGTTTTCCGAGACGATTTAGGTCGATCCGTGTAATAGCCACCAAAACAGTCGAGACGGCTCAATCGAGGGTCCTGTTTCGCGTCTTTAGGGGAGGATAAACTGCTCGAAATTCCGTCGCGTTGCGCGGTACAAATTGGCGTGGGTGCCCTGAGAAATCGAAACATACCGTTTTTCTTTTCATAAATTTTTTTTTGAATTATTCAGGCAATCAAAAAATCAATGACCTTTTTATACTCATGATTAATCAATTGAAATATAAAGTATTTGCAAAATAGTTATTTGTATATCTAGGTGCTAAAGTATGACGTTTTGCGGTGGTACCAATGTTTTCGAAACAAGGATAAAATGTTGGTGTCGCCGTGAAACGTCATAACTTTTGCGTCGAGTTTTTTATATTGAAATCATCAACAAAGCGAGTTGTTTACCTCAAAAAATTTCAAGTTGTGTTGGGCAATGTGTAAAACGCCTGCGCAGGTCACGTGACAAAGGCAAAAAAAGCGAAAAAATAGCTTCAGCTACTTTTTCGTCTAGTTTTGTCCGAGTCACGTGACCTGGCAGGCGTTTTACACGTTGCCCAAAACAATTTTAAATTTTTGCATTGCTGAAAATGAGATGAAAAACTCGCTGGTGATGGTTCATGTATAAAAATTCCATTTAATCTATCTGGTTAGTAGCTGATTACAATTAATCAAAGCCTTTTTTTTACTTTTTTTACATTGCTGTGTAGTTAAAATTACCATGGTGGGTGTTCTCGCAATCTGAAAGGTTCCGTTCGCTCCGCAGAATTCTGGTGCGGAGCTGAAAATGTGCAATCATAAGGTTCACATGCAAGATTCAAACCGAGTTTTTGGAAGAGCGAAGCAATCTCATTGTTCAGTTGCACGAATTCTCTTCGATTTCGAGTCGATTTCGGTTCGATTTTGGGCAACACAAGGGATTCCTTGAGGCGCGAATCGAGAGTGGCAGATTTTCCATGGCGCGACTGAAACTTATGACGATGTGAAATGTTTTTTTCACCTATTGGGCTTGGACTATCCAATTTTGTGGTGGTTTCAAGACGCTTGTATCTGAAAATTCATATTGGAAAGTATGATTGAATTAGAGTTCAAGAAATAAACGAATGGTAACTGGTGGAAACTGCAAAAAAAATGTTCAATCAACAAAGTTGAATTTGAAATTGTTTTTTTTTTAATTATATTTTTTGCTGTTTTTAAGTGAATAGTCGTGCACATAATACGTCACGTGATCAGGGGGAGGGAGGGGGAAGCTATCACGCTATGTCACACATTCTTGCATATACTGTACGTTTACAAATTTTATTTGTTCCATTATAAAACTCGTTTATCCTCTTCAGTTTTGCAAATTTGTAGCAGTGTTTTACAGTGTTTTCCAAATTTTTCGTTCATCGTGAATGTACTATTTCGGAATTCATTTGTTTAAATATATGTGTCATATTAGAAACGTAGGCAGATGAAATTTTCGGGAGGGGTTTCTCGAGAAAATAATAATAAGACAAATTTCAAGCATTTTGTAGGTTCCTAGAATTTTCGTATTGTATGCTATTCATAAAATTTTGTTCTATTTTCTGGTATTTTTGTACATTTATAGTATTTCTATACATCGCTCTATATATTTCTAGAATGTGATACTACGGTATTGAAAATTCAACGATTGTGATTATTTTAACTCATTTAAAAAAAACAGTATTTTTCTATGCATTCACAATACTTTTTTTTCGTCTATTTATAAGTATTTCAAGAATTACATGTTCTAGATTTCGAGGTTATATTATAAATTTTTGAGAAAATTATCTTTACATAGTTATTAAGTATTAAACAATAAATTTCTCGTATTTCTCACATGTTTTTTAGTATGTAATAAACTGTAAAGGATTTTTTAACAATTTTTTTATTTTTCTAGTATTTTGCAGATTGTTTTATAGATTTCTGGAATTCGGTAATTTATGACTCAAGCTTAGATAGATTTTTAGTACTTTTATAGATTTCTGGGAATTCACGTATCCATGATTATTAGTATTTTAAAAATCTCTTGTAGGTTTTTTATTTTTTTAGTATTCATATAAGTTTGTTGTATTTTTAGTACTTATAAAATTTTGTGGATTCATAGTATTACTTTGAATCGCTCTATAAATTTCTACACGGAGAGAAATGGTTTGGTTACAACAACCGTTGATTTAATAAAATATGGACCCACCAAAGTTTTGGATACTACAACCAAAACTTTGGTTATGACAAACAAAGTTTCCGTTATAGCAACTAATGCTCAATTTTCATGACTAATCATTAAGTTGCAATAATCAATAATTTGGTTATCAAAACCTAAAGTTTTGGTTGTACTACCCAAAACTTTGCTGGTCTCATATTTTACTAAATCAATGGTTGCTGTTACCAGAAACTTCTCTCCGTGTAAAATACGATGCTATTGTATTGTAAATTCAACGTTGTGATTATTTTAATTAATTAAAAAAAAAAAATTATTATCTTTTCTCTGCATTTTCAGTACTTTTTTTTCGTATATTTATAAGAATTTCAAGAATTACATGTTCTAGGATTCGAGGTTATATTATACATTTTTGAGAAAATTATCTTTACATAGTTATTGAGTATTGAATGATTCCTAGTATTTCTCACATGGTTTTTAGTAATTATTCAACTGTAAAAGGTTTTTTGGCAATTTTTTTAAATTTCTAGTATTTTGCAGATTGTTTTATAGATTTCTGGAATTCGGTACTTTATCATACAAACTTGGATAGATCTTAGTACTCTTATAGATTTCTGGGAAAATTACGTCTTCTTAATTATCAGTATTTTGAAGTCCTCTTGTGGTTTTTATTTTTTTAGTATTCATTAAATTATTGTATCGTTGTGTACTTATATTATTGCTTTACACGCTTTTCATGACTTGATGCTCAAAAATTTGTAGTTTTACAGATCGTAGTTATTATTTCAGATTTTTCAGAAAACAGTTCTTTCATAGAATTTTTTCACTTGAATTATTTCTTCAGAGTTTGTATAATTCGAAAGATTTTATGCGGTATTTTCAATAATGTCCATCTTGATTTCTAGAATTCAATGCTCCAGGGCCTAAAGTTTTTTACATTTTCATAATTTCGGCATGTTTTTTTCTTTTTTTTTATCAATCCCTGGGATGTGACAAATTTGCAATTTTCAATTTTCTACTTTATTCTACCCAAACATTGATAATTAGAATTTCATTGAAGAAAAATTCTTCTGAAATAAGGATTATTGTTATTTTTGAACCAGAAAAACTATTGTTCAATGTCCCTTCAATATTCGTCAATAATTATGAATGATTCTTCAAAAACATTAATTTTGCAAGTGTGACGTGACGTTCAAGGGAAGGGGTGAGTCTAAATGTTTGTGACTTATTGTGACATAAGGGAAGGAAGGGGTCATTATGTCTCACAGGCCCTGAGAACTTACTTTATCTGAGTATTGTAAAATCCACGACTGTTTTCATTCTTCGAAATGTTTGGTAAATATCCGCGATATCTCGTGATCAAATCTTTTTTCATTTTCGAATTCGAATCAAATGCGTATGTTCTGGAAGGTTTACTGTACGAGTATTCTGTCATTTCAGAACTTTCACTCGAATCCGATCTTACACCATTGCCATTATTTTCAAAACCGGAACTATTATTACGCTCAGCAACATATTTTTTATGGTTCATTTCAGTTTTTTGGTGTTTAAAATTTTTCACTGTCTGAGCTTTTAATGGAGTTTCTGCTTTTGTTCCTAGACTGTTTTTCAACTTGGATTCGGACGATACGTATCTTCTATAATAGCGTTTTTCCCCTTGTTCTTCTATTTTATCTTTTTCTTCTTGGCTTTTCAAAATAAAATAATTCTTCAACTAAAAAATAAAGTTTCAGTTTGTAGGTTGTCTGGAAAATACTCATAATGAATTCGCGACGAACTTCGTTATAATGGGCGCGTCTATTGAACGATGCCAAACGCTCTTCAAGCGAAAATTCAGGCACGTTTTGCAACGTGTTTGGTAGCGAAGTTGCTGAATATATATCAGAAGTGCTGCCATTTTTTGATCGGTCTTCTGGTTTAAAAAACGGCTCTTTAAAATTTATGAACGACATTTGATGAAAAAGTTTTAGTATTCTAACCTGGAATTCTGCCATTGGAATTTGGACCAAGATTCATTGATTTTGGAATACAAGTTTTAGGCTGTGCGATGGTTTTCTCTCCTATTAAAAATTAAGATAAGTATGAGTGGAGTTGCTGTAAAAATTTGCGCTTATAATTAAAGCTACCAACATATTCGAGAAATGTCATGATAATTGGTTTTAAGGCTCGAGCATTTTTGGTTATTTTTTTTTACCTGAAGCGTTTTCGGAAGAGTTTTTGAGGGGAAAACTTGTACACGAACATTTTCTGTTTCCTCGAGTTTCAATCATGGTTTGACTGTCAACTAAAAAAGTTGTATTGAGTGTTATTTAATGTCATAACATAGTTTGAAAAAGACTTTCAACTGTTTTTGACTGTTTTCAACCACGCAATTGTTCCTTTCATATTTATATTTTGCAGCCATATAACGAACTTTTTAAGAATTGTTATTTGAAAATAGTAACATTTTAGAAATAGTTTTGTAACTCAAATATATAATTTTTTTTTACTGTGTGATTGATCTTGAAGGTTTATTATTTTTTTTCTACTTTCCACAATTAAAATTTTCTTCTGTTACGAAAAATTTTACTTAGAAAAAAAAGTAAGTAGAACATTCTACTTTCATAAAACTGAGACATATTTTCGTAATTTTTAAAATTTTTCTCTAGTGATTTTGATTTTTATAAAAAAATACGAAATTTTTAAAAACATCCAAAATTTTTATAGGAATTCTGTTTTTTATAAAATCGACCTTATAAAATTTTTATGAACAAAAATTTTTTTATACAGTGACCTTATAAAAACCTTACAAAAAAATGTTTTACTGTAAAAAAGAGACACAATTTTATCGAAAATCGTACATTTTTCATGAAAAAATATTCGAGCCTTATATTTTTTTATATAGGTAACATTTGATATTTTTATAAAAAATTTTCCAATCTTAAAAAAAATTTTCAATTTTTAAAAGTTTTTTTTTCATAAGAAATGTCTTTATAAGAAAATAATTCTTACAAAAATAAAAAAAGAATATGTGTACGAGGTTTGTTCAAAAAGTATCGCGAATTTCATGTTTTTTCAAGAATTATTTATTTATTCATGAATATCTATTTTGTCCCCTTCAAAGTA
>JAPYZL010192974.1:0-13045 GCA_030522825.1 Platygaster orseoliae | reverse complement strand
GTTTTTGTTGATATTTCCCGCTGATTTCCGAGTACCCCAAAAAGAGGCTTTTGTTCCTGCATTCCATAGAAATAAAGTGGCCTTTTTTACGGATGCATAGGAAAAAATTTCTTCTTGAACGATGAAATCGTTATAGTTATAATCAAGTCTAAATTACTAAGATTTCTTGAGTGAGTTATGAATGATAAATGGTTGAAGGGAAAATTGGAAATTTATTTTTAAAAAATTCCATTTCACTGAGCTTATATTTCGCTCCCCCCTTCCCCCTGTATCCGCCATTGCGTACCAGCATCTATTCGAGAATTCATATTCTCAAATATGACTTGAATAATTCATCTTTCTCCCCCATTGATTTACGGCGTATCGTTTTTTAAATCGTCGCATTATTCGAGTCTCTTGGATTTTAAAAGCTCTTTCAAGAGTCGCGTTTTAATACCAGAGAGAGGAATGAAATATTTCCAGCGAGAAGGGATCGACGATGTAAGTCGAAATATTCCTTCTTACGCGTCGAGTTTTTCACCTCGTATTCTCTCTTGGGTCATATTTGCCCTTCCCCGTGATTTTGAAGTCAGCACAGGAAATTTCATCATCATTAAAAATATACAGTCTTGTAAACATTGGCACGAACTAATCAAGTGGCAATTGCGAATGAGTTCTGGGCGTTTTGAAATTCCCTTCTGGGGAAAACTAATTGAAATCACTTGAAAATGTTTTTTTATGTTTAATGTTTTTTTGTTTGCTGAATTTAGGCCACCAGAAGCGCACGTAGCTAAAAAGTGAGGTGAACGAAAGGGAAAAGAAGAATTTGGGCATACAGAATTATCATCATCATCATCTCGTAACGCCGGAAGCAAAGGAGATTGCACGTAAGGGACACATAGTGCCTGCTACGAGAGACGATCGTTAGGCCAAGGAAATCCGAACAATAGAACCGGCAACATTACAGGCCGCGGCGTCGATTGCGCCAAGTATTGTGGCACTGCCCCCTCACCCGGCAACATTTCATTTTCCAGCTTCCGCCAGTCCTTCACCACCAATGTCAACTACCTGAAACGAAGGTTAATTTTGCTTACCTCTCTATGTAATAAAAAATTTATCCCGCTCATTCAGTCAAACCTAACCTTACCTGACTTTATTCGTAACTTAACGTGGTTAGATTGGGTTACGAACATACCCGAACACTTCCGAATATACTCGAATATTTCCGAACATACCCGAACACTTCCGAACATTTGCGAACATACTCGAACATACCCGAATGACACAGAATGTCATACTTGAACATACCCCATTGATTAAAATTGAAAGAACAGTCATTATTATTAGAAATTTGAAAAACGAAATTGTCAACCCTAGCAAAGGTTTTGGGTCGAACTCGGGTCAAAGTCGGGTCGATATTTCGACCCAAATCGGACCCGAAATCGACCCAATTTTGGGTCAAACGAAAATCTTGCCTTAGAAAAGTTTATACCGCATGAATTATTTTCCGCAACCATTTTCTCACCATAATAATGTATGTGTAGGCTGCCAATAACATTTGTCCATTACTCATAAATCATTAGTTATTTTTGATTAGTATACTAATGCCACGAAAATATAACAGAGTGCGGTCGGTAATGCAAGAATCCAGAAAAAGTGACAGGTTAAAGCTTTACGAAAAATCATCAATTTCTCTAAATAAACGATATAATTCGTTGAATCGATGCGTAAAATGATATTCTTTTTCATTAATAATATATTTCAAATGCTCAATCATGTGATAAGAGGTCTCTGGATGATGAAAATGACTATGGGTCGAATTCGGGTCGAAATATGGTCGAAATCGGGTCGAATTCGGGTAAAAACTTTGACCCAAAACCTTTGCTAGGGAATTGCTTGGGAGTTGATTTCGGTATGAAATAATGAATATTCGCAGGTTCTCGTCTGGAGACCTGAGCTCGGAACTCGACGATGAGGTGGGGCACGATGGCCACCCAAGGATGGCCACCCTGGGCAGGCAGGATTCATCGCAGTCGTACCAGGGCATGTCGGATCGGGCGCCGTTGCAAACCCAGCCGACCACGGTGCCTCCGGTGCAACCCCCCGTGCCCGGCGCCCCTCCCCCTCAGCCGCCCCCGCAGCCGCCCTCCTCGGCCGGGGGCGGCGGCGACCTCAGCCTCAACTTGAGGCCCGGCTCTAAAACCACGAGCGCTCCTTCGTCACCGGCGAAAACCAGGGAGAGCCTCCTCCAGAGGGTACAAAGTCTCACGGGCGCCGCGCGAGATCAGGCACGCCATTTTTTATATCGTTATATAATACTTTTAATTCATATTATTATTATTATTATTATTATTATTATTATTATTATTATTATTATCATCATCATCATCATTATTATTACATTTATAATATAATTATAATTATTATATTAATAAAAATCACAACATTACATTGCATGAGAATACTTTATGAAATATGTTTCTTAAAATACAAGATCGTGTTGTAAAAAATTTTGAAGTAAATTTAACAATATTCTTAAGGATTGAATAATATACACGTATATGAAATTCTACAACACTGCGTAGTACAAAACATTATCGTTTCATAAGAGAAAAAAATTAAGTTTTTCCAATCAGGAATGGGAAATTTCAATACTTGTTAATTGATGTTGGAGCAGGGTGCGTCGATTTTGGGGGCCGCGGTTTCTGGCGCGACGCGCGGTGGTCCCGTTTTCGGAAAAGAGCGTTGCTTCATTTTGCTGGTGATGGACGACCAGAACACCGATTGGAGCAAGTACTTTCGAGGTCGAAGGCTGCACGGGGATTACGAGATAAGAGTTGAACAGGCCGAGTTTCGCGAACTGTCCCTCACGGCGAACGAGACCGGTACCACCGTCTCCATGGCGGTCTTTCGCAACGGGACCAAGGTCATTCGGTGAGTCGCTCACTCACTCTGATCGAGGCGAAAATCATCCTTCCTCTTCCTACCATTTTTCCCCTCATGACGCGCATCATTATTTACAATACACACATCTTAGAATTCAATTTCTAGTGCACTACTGGAAACTTAAAAAAAATGAATCTCTAAATTTCAAGACTTTTAAACTTAACCAGGATATGCCAAAATGAAGATTTTAATCTGCAATTTTAATGTCATGTCATTAATACAATAATATTCATTTATGGATCTTATCTAAAAAATCTGTAAAAAAGGGAAGAGTATAACCCCAAAATTAAAGGTATAATCCTCAAGGTTGCGATACTGTGAGAAAAGTTGTCTCTCGAGTTTTGAGCAAACACGAAACTGTCACATTCGACAAAGCTCGTAATTTAAAAAGAAAAGTGCCACGAATCCAAATAAGAGAGGGTGATTTTTTTTTTGAAATGGCAAATATTTGCTTTCCCTGGGTGCGCTGTGTATGTGAAAGAATAACGTGTTGATCGTTGGCAGGTCTTTCAAACCGGACTTTGTCCTGGTCCGTCAAAATCTACGCGACGCCAATGAGGACTACAAAAACCTTTTGTTGGGCATGATGTACGGAGGTATTCCCAGCGTCAACAATTTCGCGGCTATTTACAATTTTCAAGTAAGAACTTTATATTCCAAAAAATCATATATGACATTACATTATTGTATTTGCGAACAAAATTTTTGGAATGGAAAGAAATTATTTCAATTACAATTGTACTTGAAATTGAGAAATCGGGAAGATTTCCATGCAGATTTTCCATTCAACGCCTCGAGAGTAATTCACCACAGATAAATTTTATTGGGTTGTTATTTACGATGTAGAACGAGAAATAAATTTTTGATAGAAAAAAGAGATAAATAATGATAAAATGTTACCTTTCGTGACTGCAGGACAAACCTTGGGTGTTCGCTCACTTGCTAGCCCTGCAGCGACGTCTCGGCAAAGAAAATTTCCCTCTCATCGAGCAAACGTATTATCCGAACCATCGAGAAATGGTGAGTAAAAAACCCTCTCGAGCATGCTTTTTTCTACACCCCGAGATATTTATAAATATTCCATCGGAGCAGGTTGTTATGGCATTGAAAAATACGAAAATTCTTGTCGATTTTCATGATTTGAAGTTTTTTATATTTATCGTTAAAGTAAATCAACAATCACGAAATGCAGAAGTATGGTTTGTATAATACAGAGTACAGTAAACTTTATTGTTTCATATATCTTACAAAGGCATCACTTGACAAGTACACCAAAACTACAATAACTCTTTTTTCAATAAATAACATAAAAAATCTAGTCGCAATTCATAGGTTAAAGGTAATAATCGATAGCGCTGTATTTTGACGATTCTTTCTAACATTAATTTAACAGTCTTAAATGTAAGATATGGTTATTGTTAGTTGTTTAATGTTGGAGAAGAACAACATTGTTGCATCAAGCACAGATTTAGTTTTTTTTTCTTTTTTCACGTACTCATCTTGAAATCTGAATCAATGGTTTGTCAACACCGTAAATCAGTCATTCATTGTTTCAGATTTTTCAGGAGGTTACGTTTAATACTGCGGTGATGCAGTTGAGAAAAACTAGGGATGAGCAATTTTTTCTATAATTATAATAGTAATGTACATTAGCCAATAAACATTATTTGGTTCTGAATATGTAAATCTTTTGTTTTAGATCGTTAAAGTTATTCGAACTCGAAAAATTGCTCATCCCTACCTGGAACTGTTCATGAGCCACAACTAATTTGAATTTCCCCTAAAAATCCCATTTATAAATACTGTCAGGTTTTCGTGAAAATGAAAATGCCTGAAAAAAATTTGCATCGATAAAATAAAATAATGGAGAATAAAACACGAAAACAAAAGTTTGAAAATTTCCGGTAGCTCATGAACAGCAGCCTCATCCTCAAAACGGCAACTTTCAAAAACACGTGCTCCAAATACCGACGCGTAAAAAAAAGTAAGATAGAAAGAAAACAACAACAACGATGTGATGATGACTCGAATTTCGTTTAACTTGCAAAAATTCCCGATTTCCAACAGCGCGAGATTTGTACTTACGTTCCTTTCCTCCGAACCCTCGAAAAGGCTGACTCGATATTCTCGGCTTCGCCCTCATAAAATCGGGCTTGTTTCGTAAAAAAAGCGGAAAAAAAAAGAAAAAAAAGTTGGAATTGGAGAAAACGGTTGACGTCCGAGCGTGCTTAGAACTTAAAAGGACAAAGGATCTCTGAAGGGTTTTTGGTGGCCTCGGCGACGCTGCAGGTCTCGGTATTCTTTGATACAATTTTTGTAGGAGCCCGAAGGGTGCCACGAGCACCCAGCCGAGCCCTGCAAACAAATTCCGTATCTCTCCTGGCAGTCCTGAGGACCCGGCGTACTTTCCCACAAGCATGTGTTGTTCCCCGTTCTGTTCCACAGCGTTCCTTTCGATATCCAGCTCGTGTATCGAATCTGAGAACACCACATCTCAAAATATTGAAGCCCATTTATCGTCATAATCATCAGTAATAAGGACCCAGGTTAAAATGAGTAGAGTTAAAATGATGCGAGAGAGGAAAGATAGAGATCTACTTGTAGATATACGTAAATCTATAAAGATCTACCAGCAGATATATGAAAATGATCAACATCAACATACACCAGGTGTGTACATAAGTTTCCGGCCTTTTTTCAAAAGACGTCGTTACCCGTATAATACGCATGTGAGACGTTTGACATGTATGTTTTTTTTTTAGTATTGACATGTAGCTTGAAAACCACATAAGTCAAAAGTTCTTCAAGTATTGATATCAAGTTTACTTTACGTTCGAAAATGTCGAAATTCGTTCCTGATAAAGATCATTTGCGGAATGTCTTACTATTCCTATTCAATTCCAAGAAAACGGCTGCGGAAAGCCATAGAATGATTGTTGAAGTTTATGGTGACCTTGCTCTGGATTGGTTTGTTCGTTTTAAAAACAACGATTTTGACGTGTGTGTGACAAAGACCGCTCAGGTGCACTAAAAAAATTCGAGGATTTGGAATTGCAGGCTTTGTGGTATGAAGATCCGTGCTAAACTCAGGAAATGCTTGCGGAAAGACGCTAACCGTCAACAAATGATAAATTTGAACCATGCTTTGATCGAAAAACGACCTGAATGGGCCAAAAGACATGGAAAAGTTATTTTGCTCCATGACAATGCTCCAAGCCACTCTACAAACTTGGTTAAGGACACCATTAAATCGCTTGGATGGGACGTAAAACCACACCCACCGTACTCTACGGACCTGGCCCCATCCGATTATTATTTGTTTGCATCGATGTCTCACGCATTGGCTGGTGAACACTTGAAAGAATTTGAGGAAATCAAAAAATAGCTCAATGATTGGTTTACATCGAAAAATGGAAATTTCTATTAGAAAGGCATCCACAAATTGCAAGAAAGGTGGGAAAAATGTGTAGAAAGCAAAGGAAATTACTTTGAATAAAGCATTCTTACTACTGTAGATCTATAAAGAAATGACCGAGATCAACAAATAGATCTATGAAGATCTTCGTAGATCTACCAACAGATCTATGGAAATCAACCGAGATCTACAAGTAGATCTACGAAGATCTAATAGTACATCTATAAGAATCTATGGTGATCTACGAGTAGATTACAGAGATCTACCTGTAGATCTATGTAAGTCTACAGTTTTCTATTACAAGTCGAAAGAGATCTATAGACATCTATAGTAGATAGCTAAAGATCTCCAGATATCAACTCATTTTTACCTGGGGAAAGAGTATAAAACAAGTGAATGTTCTGGGGAAATTGGGCGACTCACTTTACATTGGCAGTTGCTGTGATAGAGTTGTCGGAAACCTTTTCGTTGGCGGCTCGTGACTTTCGGCCAATGCATGGCAATGCTGCAAAGCGAGATTCTTGGCTTGCCAGAAATGATTCGGCCGCTAACTACGTAAGTTTCGCCCGCGTTCAGCGTCGCTCCACACAAACTTCCCTCCGAAGCGGTGTAAAGCTTCGCGTGTCCCAACGCGATCCTCGATTCTTGCCCATTCTGCCCATTCCACAAATTTTATACTTGAACATTTTTACACATTTTTGACACGAAAGATTTTCAAAAATCAGACAATGTTTCTGTCAAAGAATGTAATAAATGTGTTTATAACCTTTCTTATAAAAGATTTCTATTGAAATATTTTCTGAAATATATATTTTGAAATACGTCACTAGCAATGTTACTGAAACCTTCATGTAAGGTAACAAAAAAACTCTCTCATGAATGTGACTGTTAAGACATTTTCGATTGCTTTCAACTGAAACGTTTTCACAACATAAATTTTTAAAGGTTTCAAAATTGTCTGATATATTTCATTTGAAACAATGCAATTTAAACATTTCACATATATTTATAAACGTCTAGGTTGATTGATTTTTTGGTGGTTGAAATTCGAAAGAAAGGAAATGAAAATTCATTAGCAATGAATGGTTTTTGCCCGAGAAAGAACGTACCTTGAAAATTCGATTTATCTTAACTCTGTACGCTATCTCGTACTCGTTGACGAAAATTGGTTTCCACACTCTGGCGACGGCCACTGCGAAAACAGAAATTACATCGAATTAGTGTACCGAAAGGCTCGCGCGTTCCCGGGGTCAACAACCGCATCATCGTCATGCAATATTTAGATTTCGCAACGAGAACGCCTCGGATTTTCCCAATTATTCCCTACCAAACTTGTAGGCTTTTTTTGCTTGACTTTCAAATTTCATTTTTTTCCGCATCATTCGCATCAAGGTCAAAAAGCATTTTTGGAATATTATTTTGAAAAACTGTCTGTGGATTAGGATGATTCGTCCAATTTTCATAATAGAAAACGTTTCTTAGTTTTACGAGGCGTTCCGTGATTTTGGATTGGCAAGTCTTTCTGGATGATAATCAAGTTGAATGAATTTGGCCGGCGGAGAAAAATGATAGATCGCCTTGGCGAGATTGGCGGGCACCTCAAAGCAGAGAAACTACTCCAAGTGCGCTAAAAATGACGCGCGAGCCCCGGGGAAGCAGCAGCGATTGATGAAATGCCTGCTTTTTACAGTTGTAGCCTGCTCAAGTGGAGCGGCGCATTAATTTGCCGGCCACGCCGCCGAGTAGAACGCGCCGCATCTGCTATTTACTCCCGGGGCACGCTTTTCCCGATGCCATTTTTCCCCTTTTTTTTCGTTGCGGGAAATCGATCGCTACGGCGCGTTTCGCAATATCCATCAACCATTCACCGAATCACACGCGAGAGCGGTTACGCGGAGAGGAGGGAGGGAAGCGATGCAAGTCAGCAATCCTCTCACAACCCTAGTGATTTTAAGGATAAAAACCTTATAAAAAAACAAAACTTTTTCTAAGAATATGATTTTTTATAAGGTGACCTCATATTAAATTATTATTAAATTAATACATTAAATTTCAGAAATCTCGATTCTGAAGAGTATCAAGAATCGGAATAAGTACATATACATTCCAAAAATGTAAATTACGAATCATTGTACGGTATTTTAAATGAGACCACGACTTGAAAGAATACCTGTATACAGTATCTATCCACCATTCATCACACGACGAAACAGTCGCTTTTATCGATCGAAAGCTCGCTTTCGCGCAACTTTAATGCGGGCGCCGAACAAATTTACGTTGCAAATAACGACGCGTTGTGGAAAAACAAGTTTTCAAATATGTTCGCGCTCGATTCGAGGCTGCTTTTATTTTCCGCGGCAAACACCGTGTTGACATATGTGTGACCTGTAACGAGGAAAAGAGTTTAAATTTCCAGGTCAGTATGAATGACATTCTTGACTCTTTTCCTCGTTCAAAGTCTCGTAGAGCTCTAATACTTGTAAGAAAATCATGCAATTTCATTGTTCATTCGCGTCAAGCTGCGAATAATTTTAAAAAATCCATACCGAAGTCTGATTCGCAAAACTGTGTTTGAGGGTGAGCTGGCATGCACGAGCACGATTCTGCCACTCGCACTGATAACGAAATCAGCGCCAGAAGACTGCAAGTCAAGATTTTGTAAAACGCAAATGTCCGCTCCATCTGAAATCAGATAAAAAAAGGGAAAGGTTGATTCCAATTTGCTTTCTATATTGAAGAAATTTTTTAAATAAATTGTCGTATTTCCCACGATACAGATTTTTTCACTTTAGCTTGGAATAAGTGAATTTTCTACGAGTATCATCATCAGGACAAAAAAAAATCATCTACGAGAATTTAGATGCAAATGAAATTATCACGAAATATTGAACTTGATTGAATGAAACCAAGTTCAAAGGTCACGAATTTCTTAATAAAAATAGTCGAAATGGCCTACGACTCAAAAGAAGGGTTCGGTTACAAACCATGAACACTCATAATACTATTTCATAATATTATTTCATTCTGCTTACAATTAAAGAAATTCAAAAGTTTTCGATTTCAAAAAAGATTTGAGAAGAAATGGAGAAATCCATTGAAAATAAAAGTTAGTGGAAAAAATTAAGTAGAAGAAACTGATTGGAAAAAAAGTATACAATCATGGGAAGATATTAGCGTGAGGAGTGCATGGAAATTGGGAGGACCATTGGGTGATTCACGAACGCGAGCCACGATGCAAGTTTTGAAAAAACGTCATCGCGTTCTCGATGCGTCACGATGCGTCGAGTTATTTACGCGCGTCGTCATTGCGAGCAAAAAAGTGCGCCAAGCTAGACCGCGCGAGTCTGACTACTATTCAGTATTATATGACATCAGCGCGCGTAACTGACTTTCATGCCTTGGAGCAGTCCAATGAAAACGAATCAATATCACTGCATTTTCCGCTACTCTGTCATGTTATCATTCGCAACGCACCTTATTCTTGACACGTACCATACATATGCGTATACAGTACCGGACAAAAGTTGGGGTCCAATACTTCTAAAAATTCATATTTTTTCATTACGCAAGTTTCCTACTTACAAGGATCCAAAATTAATGAATTTTTTGATAAAACTCGTATGACTTGAGTCAAAAAAAATTTACGAAAATTCAGATGAATATCTATATTAATTTTGAAAATTTCTTCTTTCAAAGAAGGATATTTTCAAGTTTATTTGAATCTGATAATTAAGGGTACGATTCTCGGATTTTGAAATATTTTACGATATTAACTTTACTTTATTATTACTTTTAATTACCCGATTCGAATAAATTTTATCGAATTTTATCTGTGGATTTAGTGAACCTAAACTGCAAAGTTTAAAGATAAAATAACGGTTCGCATAAAAGTGACAAAAATGTTCAAAATCCAAAAATGTCATTTTTTGAAATGAGGAATTCAACGAAGTAAAGACTGTCATTTTGAAACTAATAAAGATATTTATCTGAATTTTCACAAATTCTTTTTGACTCAAGGCCTACGAATTTCATGAAAAAATTCATTTTTATTGAATCCTTGGAAGTAGGAAACTTGGCCATTTTTAATTTTTGACCAACTGGTTACTCTAATGCAATTTTTTAAATTTTCGAGTTTCAGGATTTGAAAGTTATACGACTTTCCAATTCCAAAATCGCACATTTTTCATGATCGTGATCAATAAAATAGAATTCGATTTTTTTTATTTTTGAATCATTCATATTTATATTTTTGTGTTTTCCATAATTCTTTGGTATCTGTGAAACTTGAAAAATTTTCCGGAATTGTTTTGGATTTTTATGGAGTTTTTTAGAATTCGATGCTCTAGGAATCAAAGTTGTAAACATTTTGAGAATTTCGTAATTTTCAAAAAAATTATCATCGCACAGAATTAACATATTTCATACATTTCTATAATTTTCGTATTTTATGTTATTTATAAAATTCTGTAATACTTTACTGTATTTTGTTAGATTTCTATTTTTTTTTTAATATTTTTAGTATTTTTGCAATTTAAAGAATTTTCGGTGATTTTCCATATTTCTAAATAGATTTTAAAAATTATCTACTATAGGATTGGAAGTTTTTTTAATTTGTAAGAAAATAATATATACAGAGTTTTGAAAATTAATAGATAACTAATGTTTCTCTCAATTTTCAATGTTTATGAATTTTTTTAGGATTCTTAAGTATTTTTATAGATATTGTGTATGTTGGTAGATTGCTCTATAGATTTTTAGAAATTTATGCACTGGAATTTAAATTTCAATCGATTTTCAGGAAAACCATAGATTCATGAAAAAATTTCTTCCATGTCAATTATTTCTCATGTTTTACTTATAGATTTCTAGTATTATTTTAGATTGCTGTCTACGCTTTTTAGAACTCAATGCTCTAGAATCTAAATTAGAAAATGATAGTTATTTGTCCAGATTTTTCAGAAAACATTATTCTCAAAAATTTCTATAGCTTAAGTGTTTCTACAGAATTTTTATGATTTGGAAGATTTTCTGGTATTGTCATGAATTTTTATATAGATGCCAAGGATTTACAGTTTTTTCAGATACGTAGCATTTTTGTAAAATTTTTTTCACTCTTTTTAATTTACTCGGTCTAAACAACTTTTCAAATTTTCATTTTCTATGTGATCCTAGCCAAACATTTATTTTTTGAACTCTCTATAAGAAAAAATTTTTTAAAGCCTGGATAATTGTTATTTTTGAGTTAATGGAATTAAAAATTCTGAATTTTGTTTAAATGATGAGCTCTCATTAGCAAAAATCGATAGTACATGGCCCCAAACGCATATATGTCGGAGCATTTTCAAAAGTTAGCTCTTGTTTACGAGTAATTAATTAATAAAACTTCTAAATTAACAATCGTATAACTCCCTCAATTTTCATTTGCTTTTAAAAACGAAAAAAGGAAAATCGCTCTTTTAAATTGGAGAACCTATTTCTGCTGAAAAATTTGCGGAAAGTTGCATTTTTTTGCAAAATGTGTGCATTTTTTTGACAGTTTGCAAAAATTTTCGCAAAATTGCATTTTCAGGAAAAAGTCATTAATTATTAATTTTTATTAATATTTTTTTTAAGTTTATTGAAAATATGAAAGTTTATAAAAAATTAAAGTTTATAAAATTTTGATTACAGTCATTAATTATTATTATTCCCGAAAATGCAACTTTGCGAAAATTTTCGCAAACTTTCGAAAAAATGCAAAAATTTTTGCAAAAAAATGCAACTTTCCGCAAATTTTTCAACAGAAATATGTTCCTCATTTTAAAAAAGTGATTTTCCTTTTTTCGTTTTCAAAAGCAAATGAAAATTGAGGGAGTTATACGATTTTTAATTTAGAATTTTTAATAACTAATTACTCGTTAACAATAGCTAACTTTTGAAAATGCTCCGACATATATGCGTTTGGGGCCATGTACGATTTTAGCTAATGAGCGCTCATCAACTTTTTCAAATTTAATTTTGTTGCACAGTGTTATTTTGTATTGCTCGTATTTTGATCATAAATTATTATTATCACTTTTTTTATTTTTACAAAAAATTTTAGTAGAAAATTTGTGAACAGAATATTTCAGTATATTTATATACATATACGCAGGACATGATCACTCGGAGCCATTATTTAAAATCCCCTTTATTCCATAAATTTTCTTGATCAATATTTCGACCTCAATCAGGTCATCATCAGGATCACTACAAATATAACACTGTCAATTACAATCATCAAAATATTACAAATTTCATTTTAGAACAATCTATCAAAAAAATTCTTTTCTTTGAAGACTCACAAATGGGTAAAGCTCCTCCACGTCTTATCCGTATCAGATAATTAATTGCATTCTCAATCTCCAAAAAGGTCTCCTATTTTTAATTACAATCAGAAAAATCTAATTATCCATATACGAACATCATAGATTGAATTTCAAAACTACTTACAGACATTTTTTCTAACGTGAAGTACTTGAGTGAATTATGCTAATTAGGTCATAACGACCATCGTTGACATGGTAAATAATCACAATTGGTATAACCAATTATTCGTCATTCATTTACTTTCACTGTATAATCAATTAAATTTCTTTTCTTAAACGACCTGAGAATTGAGTACATGAATATCCAACAACGAATGACTAAAATATGTGGAGAACACCAATATAAAACTCAATAAAG
>JAPYZL010192967.1:0-16075 GCA_030522825.1 Platygaster orseoliae | reverse complement strand
TAAGAGGCATCTGACATAAGAGCTATTATCTGCTTATTTTCAATAAGAAAATGACTCTTACATAAAATGCCTCTTAGGTCCCTTTCTTCGAAGCGCGTCACATGTGTGTGTGTGCGTGTGCGTGCGTGTGTGTGTGTGTGTGTGTAACGTAAATTGTATTTTTTACGCTCGTCTAATTTCTTTACTTCGTAACTGAAATCCGTTAAAGGATCGATTTTGAAGCTGATGCTGCCGGATGGAAAAAGGAAGAAAACAGAAGTTTCGTCATTCCTTTTTGAAACAAGGTAAATAATTACACGATCACGTCATCGCAGTTACAGCAAATGGGTGATCCGGAGTACGTGTAAGAAGATTCATCTCTTTCTTGGTTATTGCAAGGGTGCAAAGGGCTAAGAAGCTGGCCAAGGGGCGTAGGTGACCTTGGCGAGGTCGCTTTTCCACCGACCGCGTGACTCATCGCAGAATAAAATTCCGTCCGCGCAGAAACTATGAAATTAAATTTAAAAAAAAACCATTGAAACTAGAACACTACGAAAAACAGCGTTCCCTTTACTCGCAAATCCTGTAAAAATATAGAAAATGATCCAAGTAAAATGATGATGGTTAAATCCAGAATCGTCCTCAGCCCTGAAAAAACTACCTCCTGAAAATAGCGTTGTTTTTTGTTGATTGCAGTTTTAGAAAATGCTTTTTTGGCGGGAGACAAATTTGAAAGTGATTTTTTTTTTGCGAAGTAGACTTAATGTGCGACGTTGTTCGAGGTTTTCTTTCCTTTTTTAGTAATATGTGAGTTAAATAATGCTGTGTGAAATAAAAGAGAAAGGGAAAGATAACAACTTTTTTTGTCGTTATAGAACTAAATTTTTAACCAGTTTTTTGTTGTTTAGAGACAGTGGCGTAGTAGTTATTTTAGAAAGTGATAAATTTTGAAAAGTTTTTTCAAACGATTTCTAAGCTGTCCGACTAAAATATTTAAATGTAATGATTGACAAATATTTTTTACAGATTATCCTAGTATTGACTTTTACCATAGAGATTCTTTAGATAATGTGATTTGAATTGACATCATTGTTTAAAACCTTAGTATTTAAAATATTCGATTTTGACTTTGTTGTTCTTCGATATGCATTATATTCATTCATGAAATTTTAAATATTGAAATCTTCTGAATTATTTGATTGTGGAAATTCAAGAATACGATTTATAAAGTTTTAAACTACGATGTTGAGATTATCTTATGTTTGAAATGTATAGCTTCGAACTCGAGTTGTTTGAAGTAAATTTGCAAATTTTTTAAACATTTTACTTGATAAATTTCCAGAATAACGAATTTCGATATTTAAACACGAAGTTATTATTTAATGAGAGATATAAAATGAGACGTAAAGGAGGAAGAGGGTAATATTTCTCGAAAATTTAATTTTAATTTTGATTTTCACCTTATTTAAGCTTATAAATTTATAAATAAGAACATTTTTAAGGCGAAATTGAATTATCATGAAAATTAAATCTTCAAAATGTGTAGATATACAGGGTGTACCAAAATTTCTGTGCCAAAAAGAAATCCAATATTTCTTTTTGAATTTCGAATCGAAAAGTCTTTTACCACTTTTCGCAAAACTCAAAATTAAAAAAAATACCCGAGTTAGAAATTTTAACCAATCAGATTTCTTATATTTCAAACTTGAATACCTTTTTTCATTTTGAGTTTTGTGAAAAGTGACAAAAGACTTTTTGACTCAGAAAAATACGTAGAAAATTTGGGCAGAGTTTGTACCGTGGTTTTTATCCCCACTTGCCACAAAAACATGTTTATTATTTACATTTTAAACTTAAATAACTTTTTTGATTTTGATTTTTCTAAAAAGTGGCAAAGGATTTTTTGACTCGAAGCTCAAAAGATCTCTTTTTTGCATGAGGATTTTGGTACACTCTGTATATGGCTGAAAGTTGAAAGCTTTCGCAATGTTAGTTACGTGATCACAATTTATAACTCGAATAATCAAAATATAAAATTTATTCATTTTAATCATGGAATTTCCAGTATTTTTGGTTTTTGAATTTAGAGAGTTATTGAAAAATCGATACGGTTGCCACCACGCCACTGTATACTGAGAGAAAAATCTAGTAATTTTTACTTCGAAATTGAATATTGTAAAAATTACCATACTCTAGGACAATCTACAATATGATTTGAATTTTTTATATATTATATAACATTTAGTCATAAATATATTTATTATTACCATGCAGTATAGTAAAACGTGAAATATCGCAATGATAAGTTGATGTATAGTAAAAAATACTATAGTATAATTTAAATAGTACTATAGTATAATATAAATATTGGGAAAATTTCTATACTCTAGGAAAATCTACAATACTATTTTAATTTTTCATATATTATAATACATTCAGTCATAAATATATTTATTTTTATCATTCAGTATAGTAAAACGTGAAATATCGCAATTATAAGTTAATATATAGTAAACAATAATCAATTTATTGTTTTACTTTACTTTAGTCAAAAACAGTTCCCAATATACAAGATATAAGAAATTACCTTAAATGATCATAACTTCTACATTTTTTTATAAGTATTACTATACATATATGAGTTTCACTATAAACAGCTACAACTATTTTAATATACGCCAATGACTACAATACAAATATTTTGAATAATACAATACTTTATATACTAAAATTTACTATATTTCATCTCGATCCCCCATTACTATATTTTTAGTAAAAAGTACTGGATTTTTCTCTTGGTGCAATGAGAAAAAAACCTGGTAATTTGTACTATAAATACTGTAAAAATTACTATACTCTAGAAAAATCTACAATATTATTTCAATTTTTCATATTATAGTACGATTAGCCTTAAGTATATTTATTTTTACCATGCAGTATAGTAAAACGTCAAATATCGATGTTATAAGTTGATAAGTTGATATATAGTAAAAAATACTAAATTTATTGTTTTTTTTTTATTTTAGTCAATAACAGTTCTGAATATACAAAATAATAACCTTACATGATCATAATTTCTACATTTTTTCATAAGTATTGTATTACTATACATATATGAGTTTCACTATAAACAGCTACAACTACTATAATATATGCTAATGAATCTAATACAAATATTTTGAATTAGACAATACTTTATATACTAAAATTTAATATATTTCATCTCGATCCCCCATTACTATACTTTTTAGTAAAGAGTACTAAATTTTCCTCTCAGTGTATTTGGAATATTATGAATGTGCATCGTATGTGTCGACGGTCCCGGGGAAACTTACACAATGAGTCTTTCGCAATCCGCGCAGATATTTTGTCCCGGCGGTAAGCCCGATTGTGGTGTCGTAGGTCGTGGCTTTGTTTCGGGCGCCGAAACAGGTCTTAAGCCGGACAAAGCTGGCAAAGCCGGGGATACCCCGCCACTGTGTACACTTGGTTCCGCTAATAATTTTCGGTTTTAGAAGAAAAATTATGCGAATCCAGCATCAGAGGAAAAATTAAAAAAAAAACAATGATATAAATAAACAGAATATCCAATTTGACGCATTCAAAACGCAAACATGGGAAAATTGGGAAAAAGTTCCCAATGTTGAGATTCGATATCAGGTTTTCCAGATTTTTGGTGAATTACTTTTACTATTTAGCTAATTTGTTTGCGTTTCAAATGATTTATTATCGACGAACCTAGATAAATACATAACTTTATTGCGTGTATTAAAAATCGCTCACCAGGTTCTGGGGATTTCGGTTCTTTGTCGGCTTCTTGCACCATTTTGAAGACCTCGCTGTTTTCGGCATTGTAGTTTTTTTCGTTTTTCTTGAAGTTTACTCTGGAGGGGAAATCGTTTCTTTTTCTGTACGAAGTTTTTTAGAACTTTACATGTATTTCTATAATCCATAATTTGACATTGCTGGCAATAAGTTTTATTCAATTCAATGATTTTCATGGGAACTTGTTACGACTATTAACAATTTTCGATATCATTATTTACATTACTTATTGGATGATCTTGAAATTTTTGAAGTTTTTAGCAAATTGTCAGAGTTTCTTCAAATTTTTGATATTAGGATGAAAATGTTGAAAAATATCTTTTCTATTAAAATGTAGGATATTCAAAGTCTTGATTTTTTTGAAATATTGAAAAAATGTCACAAATAAAGATAGTACTCAGTATAAATTTTGCAGAGTACGATGTTCGAAATTCAATATTATTTTAATATCTTACTCTGATATTATTTGCTATTCAAGTAAAACATTATTTCTCCCTTTCCTCTAACTTCGAATAATTCTAAATAATTTTCGTTGATATTTCCAGGTTTCAGTACTTACCCCAAAACACCACCAGCCAAAACTTCAGCTTGTGCGGAAAGTGTTTCTGCGATTGTTTCTTCGCTGTACATACCAACCGGACTGTTATATTGGTTATTGACAATGGATTTTACGTGTCCATTGCTAGATCCATTTAACTGCAAACAAAAAAATATGTCGTTAAACTAATATCAATCTAAATTGACGATTTTCAGATAACCACAAAAGAAATCCAAAATTTTATATCTGTTCTGAAAAATAATGACAAATTTCGTGTAAAAAATGTCTATTTTCTCAAATAAATTATCAAATTTTCATTCTTCGACACAGGAATGTTGTTAAACGTTTTTAGCAATAAACACAAGTTTATTTCCCAGCGATTACATTGAGATAGTTGTTGAATAATGCGAATAAAATGATCACTGATCGTATCAAGTGCGAAATACATCGCTTGTGAACTATTCTCTAGAAATTTTATCGACTTATTAGTAATGCTTTTACGATTGAGATAAGATCTAACTCTATGGATGGATTACGAAATTGCTAGAGTGCAACGTTCTGTGAATTCAGTCTTGTCTGCGGCTAATAAAGTTACGATAAATTATAATTTCCTCAATGTATTTATTCATGCTGTTTCACGTGTTTCCTGAATTAACATAAACATGAATTTAAATTTTTTGCTGTTTTGTTTGTAGTATCGCTTTTAGGTATCTGGAAGTGAAATTCAGTTTGAGAGGAACAAGTTAATTCAAGAATTGTTAAAAATTGTTATAAATTGGTAATTCGAGCATATTTAGATAGGAAAAACAGATAGGGTTTGATGATTGAAAGCTATTGATAACATAAACTGTTAGTTGATTTGTTATTGTATTATTCATAACTTTGAAAATAAGTGAAGGTAAAAATTTGATTTTTTTTAATACATAATCCTATGATCTAAATTTTTGTGCTAATTTTTAAAATAATATACCCTGAACGTTCTACAATCTTTAAATTATAAATAATGTATTACAATTTGAGACCTTTAGAATTGTAACAAGAAAATTTTGGAATTTATGAAACTATATTTATGTTTAAAATTCACCAGTCGATATATTTTTATGTTCAATTTTTGAAGTTTAGAATCGTTTATTAATAAACAATTTGATTTTCCAATCTGAAACTTTTATTTAAAAATTTTATGTTTTCTATTTCTCACATTCGAGATTTTTGGAGAAGAATCATTGTGCAAAATTTCAGTTTTGAATCTGAAATTCATTATTTCGAGCATTTAAATTTAGGAACTGAAGAATTCTAAAATATGACGGTTCAAAACTTCGTAACTTTTAATTTTGAAGTAGAATATATATAGTTTTCAGTTGACGTTTTAGAAATTGTATGTATCCCAGGAATATTTGAACTGGTTTGAAGTTATTTCAAAAATGTTTAGAAATATGCAATGTTGACTAGGTTAGTTGGAAATTAATTTTTATAAGGAAAAAAAAAACGAAAAATTTGTACTTTAATTTGTGCTTGTTTGTAATATTGAATAACAATTCGAAAAAGTGAATCTAAAAATAATACGAATCTCGTTTCTTGGACCATTTGTAAATAGAAAATATTTTACTTTTTACTTTTATTTGTAAAGTATCTTGTTCCAAAAAAAAATTCCAGGATGTCGAAAATCAAACTGCCTAATCGGAAAACGTAAAAATTTCAAATCATATATAATGATTCAACTCTTACATGTAAAAACGTGACAATTTTGCAAATTACAAGTAATAATTTTCAAAATGTTATTTCTTAATTAAAAAAAGTTTCTTCAACGTCTTACCGTAATCTTCATTAACATAAGAATTCTAACTTCTGCATTCGAAAATTTCTCATCAACTGTTACAGAATTTAAAATATCTAAAATATGACATTCTGAAAGATTTCTGAAACTCTGAAAAATTTGAAGTAAAATTTTATTTTGGAAGAGTTAATGCGAAAATTCAAAAAAATTTTGTTCATCAAGTGAAGTTTTTAAATATAAATCCTTATGAATGCAAAAATCATTAACTCCTCTTATTGAACTTAGGATGGAATAAGAACTTTTCTCTTTTATAATAACCATTTATATTCTTAAGTAACAATAAAATCTGAAGTTGGATTTGAGAACTCACGAAAGGTTTTGGACTGAAGTTATGTCCACTCCCGATATGAGGAACGTCTTGTTTTTTATGGGCGAGAGAAGTTTTTGTAACTGGACTTATGCAGCTTACAGGTGCTAAGGGTTGTGGAGATGGAATAGTCGGTGTTGTAGGTGTTACACAAGGTCGCCACGTACTTCCACCCCTACAAAAAAACAACTTAAATTGTTATAAATGTCGTGAATGATTAAAACTTGCAAAACAAATCATTTATTCTTTTTACAGAGGCTTTGAATGTGTTAACTGAAGTTTGAAATTAAAATTTAAATTATTCTCATATTTTATATATAACAAATTATATTGTTTTTTATTTCTCATTCATTTACATTCAATAATTTCATATTGAAATTCAGGATTCAAACATTGAATAAGAAAAACATTAATTACAATTAATTCTACAAAATTCAAATCAATTTCTAAGCATATTTTGTATCTATTACTCTATAGAGTCTATTTGTAAAAGGTCAGAATACGAAAGCAGAAAAAAATGAGTTGATTAAGATCGTGGAAACTTCACCTCTGAACCGTCACTTCAAAGTTGTGTCCAGATTTAACAATCACGTCTTGGGCGTCTTTGTGCCTGAGGCTGAACATGTCAATGTTGTTAACTTTGATGACCGCGTCGCCGGCTTTCAAGCCCGCTGCTTCCGCAGGCGAGCCCCCATTTACCTGAAAACATAACCAACATAAACGATAAGACATCTGAAATTTGGACAAAAATTTTGATAAAAATTTTATTTGAATTTTTAAGAATATTTTAATTAATTCTAATAAAAATTAGAGAAGGTGATTAGTAAAATAAAATAGTAGATGCATTTATGCAGAAAAAGCTGTTACACAGTCGAAGAAAACAATTTCACAAATTATCGTATCATTTATGAGATGCATGAAAACATACTGCATCAGATCAAGATTCTCAAAATGCCCAATTCACGAAAAACTTTTGTTCAAATGACACTTTAGCTTTCCCTGTGAAAAGTGTAGACAAATTTTTTAGTATTGGTTTTAAAAATAAAAAAAAACCTTTGACGTATTCCAATTTTCGTTGAAATTTCTCTGCAATGTCTGCCTAATGCGCCCTCGTTAAACAGACAATCCGTCGTTTAGTCTACGACTTTCAACGTTGAAACTTCGCGTCTTCGTCTATTTTTACGAAGCTTGTATTTTCTAATGAGACGCGTCTTGGATATAAGCGACAGCTTTTCAGATGTAACAGAGTTTATAAATGCACGTGCACAATTTTCATTATATTTTTCTTTTGAGTACATGTTTTTGCGACATCTAGATTTATTGTTTTGATAAACACTATTATTATAAAATTTTTTTTTTCTTAAATATACTCTGATTTTGGAGATGGAAATTGTGAGTTATGTACTTTTATGGGGTTTTTATCTAATGACCAGGGAACTTATCGTTACACATTGAATAAATTTTGAAGCAGAATTTTTTTGCGAATCTTGGATTTCGGGTAGTTTTATCATTCTTTTCAGCTTTGAAGCAATGCTGAAAATTTTTTTTTTATAAATGAGTTTAGTTATAAAATGATAACTTTTATAGATTTTGAGTTTTTTCTACTGTTTTAAAAAATTTTCTTTGGTCTTAAAAAACGTTTTAAGGTGAATCCCAAGCATTTCAAGAAACATACATTCTTCATCATTTCTCTTCATCACATTGATTTTGTACGTTTTCAAAAAACTGTACATCTGTCTTCACAAAATCATCGAATGGTATTTCACAGATCTTTTTTTATAATTTTTTATTGAGGACTCCTCGTCATTTCTCAGAGGGATCCAGATCTTTTTTTATTTTCATGTGTTTTTGAAATCCGACCCAAAACGTTTATTTTTATCGTCTATTTCAGATATGTTCGAACCATGTCACGCCATGTCTCATACACCCACCAAAAAAATTCACCTTGATGTCTATATTTACAGTACTTTTACATAAAAAATATCCTCCGAAAAAAGGATTTTAAATAAAGTGTTTCCCTGGAACTCCATACTGAAATACATCCTGTAAATTTAAATTCTGAAATGATTAATTTAAAAAAAGTCTACTTTAATGAATTTCATGAGTTTTGGAAAAGAAAATGTAAAAGAATGATTTTGTTAATTTATAAAAAAACACTTTTTTTCCATCGTAAATGAAAACTCAAAAACTACTAAATTTCAACTGAAAAATTAAAAATCCTGATAATTTTGAAATTTAAATAACTTTCAATAACGCAAAAATACCTATTTATACTCTTTCCAGAATTTTTCGTAATGAAATACGAGATCTTCAAACGCAGATAAACCATTTTCATTCCGATTGGCGAGGCGTAAAATTGCATATTGGAAGTGAAAGCGCGTCATTGATAATAATTCGTAAGAGCGAATTAATGGATGGAAAACTTTTTCTCACTAAAGAGATTTCGAGCGGTGACAGGCCAATTACCCAAACATTTGTAACACTTCGAACGCATTTATAGATTGGAGTACACATATAAAAATCATGGCAATTGAATACTGGGTATTGATAGAATCCACACCACAAGTTCAACGATCCCTCTTTCATTTACAAGTCGATTTATCAAGTTAAATCATCGTATTTATACGATTCTTAATAATAGCAGAAAGCTTTTTTGACGGTAGGTTTTTTATATTTTTTTCGGAAATTCCAGTGAATTCTGCAATAGTTTCTCAAACTTTGAAAAGTTAAGTTGAGGCAAATTCATGATTGTTTAACTACACAATTATTTCAATTAATTAAATCCGTTTTTATTTTGGTTCTAAGTTTATTCCATCAACTCTGATTTTAACGAATCAGGAAAATTTTCAAGTTTCTTTGAAATATTCCAGTATTTTGTATAATTTTCAAAAAAAATTTTGTTGCCTCGATTTGGAATTGGATTTCGAATTTCGAGAGGGATCGAACAATTTTATTGCAACAATTAGACAGTATGCAAAATAGAAATCGCGCAATATCTGGTAGAAGTGAAGAAATTTGTGCGATTTCATAAAGACCATTTGGATCAATTAGCGCGTTATTCACAACATCAGCAGCTGCGTAAAAGCAGATCAAGCGGTATAAGAATCGGTAACAGCTTCTGGGCAAATTCGTCCGTACCTTAAATAGAAAAAGGAAATTGCGTCACATCATCTTAAAACTTCGGTAAAAAACTAGGAAAAATTCTCTTCATTGTTTCGTGGATATAAATGGTTTATTATTATTATTATTTTTTTTGAAACTATATATTTCATGAAGTTTAAGCGTGTATCAAGAATCTTATAATAAAATTGTACAAAGTTTATGTCTATGATTTCTACACAATTGTAAAGAGGAATTTTGAATGATTCACAAATTTTTATGACGCTTTTTATCACTTCGAAAAATTTAGATCATTGCGAATTTGATATGTATGTGTTACAAGAAATGTCTAAGAACTTAGAGACTTTTTCCAAATTTTCTAAATTTTGCAATTTCAAAGATTCAATGCCTAGAAAAATGTTTGTGTTACCGCATTTTTTTCGTTTTGAAGAGTTGTCAAAAAATGTATTCAAATTTATGAGTATGTTTGAAAATCTTTAATAATAAAAATCAATTAGAAATTTTTTTTTTTATTTTTGTGGTTTTTCGAGAACTTCAGTATTTCTTCACCATTATTTAACAGATGTAATAAATGGATATGTAAATTTATGAAAATTATTTCGATGTTTCGGGAAATTCAAGAAATTTTCGATTCATTTTTGATTAATTAAAAATTAATTGATTCTTGAAACTTGATTTATGTTTTTAAAATTTTACAAAAATATTCTGATTGTAATACACTGGCAGAAACTCAAAAAAATTTTTTCAAAACTATCCTCATTTATTGAAATATTTGACTCATTTCAATGAACTTTTCTAAAATAGGCAAATTTTCTGTACACCAAAGAATTGCAAAGAATATGTTCAATTTAATTGGCATATTTTCAAAGTTGATTTGTAGACATTTTTGTTGATTTTTCAAAAATTTATTTCTGAAGTCAGAGTATTTGAAGTGATTTGAAATTTTCGTAATTATTTAAAAATGTAAAATAGTTTTCATTTATCAATTATCTCTTAAAAAAGTAGAAAACTGAAATAAAATTATTTTTGTATACAAATAATCAATATACAATAAATATATAATAAAATACAATATACAATACTATTGCTAAAAAAATTGCATAAAAATAATAATAAAAAAATTTGTATAAAAAAAAACATTGTATGAAAATTGTATAAAAATATTAATTGTTAAGACTACAAACCTTTTTCTACATACATGAAAACAAAAATAGTTAATATAAAATTTAAGTAAAGAAAGTTTGAATTCGTGTATTTCACGATGCTTTTGTTCTCCATTTTCAAAACTTGAATTTAAAATGAATGCTGCACAGAGAGAAATTGTTGGTTTTTGCAACCATTGCTTCAGTAAGATATGAGCCCACCAAAGTTTTGTGTAGTACAACCAAAACTTTAGCCATGATAACCAAATAATTGGTTATTGCAACCTCAGTATCAGTCATCAAAATTCAGCATTAGTTGCTGTAACAGAATCTTTGGTTGTAGTATCCAAAACTTTGGTGGATCCATATTTAACTAAATTAATGGTTTCTGTAACCAAACCAGTTCTCTCTGTGTGCAAAATTCCAAATCATAATACAAAAACTACAATCTCCTTATAAAATTTCAAGTATTTTTCCTAAAACATAAAATCACAGTTCTGTTATTTACCCTGACCATATATTATCACGATACGAGAAGAAATTTCATCCTGGGTCGATTTCTTCTGCCTCGCAAATATTTATGAATGCACGTAGAGAAAAAAAGAAGGAAAACAAGAAAAGGAAGAGGAAGAAAAAAAAAGAAAGAGTTAAAGTTGAAGGAGGACACTTGGGCGAAGGTACAAGAGGGAACTGGCTATTTAAAGACTGGCCCAGGTGTATTTTTAGAGGCGGCTTTCACGCTGCCCAGCAACCCTGACTTTACGTACGGTACGTCCGCTGCCTGCTCGCGTAGGACGCTACTGTTTGACGCGAAAGTGCATAAATTAGGGCTGGGCTTGCTCGAATCCCTCGAGATTAATTGCGGCGACGTATCGACGCGAGCCTGAAAATACCACTGAAACGGTTCAGTGAACTTCGCAAACGAAATTCTCTCAAACCGAATTTTACATCTTATTCAGTAATTTTTTACTATTTAAACTAGCAGGAATCTGGTTATCATGAAAAAGTTAAAAATCACAAATTTGAAATAGTCAAACCAGCTTACTATTTGAAACAGTAAAAAAATAATAAATTAATAGTTTTTCTGCTGAATTCTTAGTATTAATTATCTAGAAGTCGAATTTTATCAATTATTTATTCATTGTATGACTATTTTAATAAAACGAAATCACAAAAAAATTAGTTAGTTGGAATGGATACATAGAAAATATTTTTTATATTTTAATGTTAATTTTATTATTCATTCTTAGTATAAACTATCTAGAAGTCGACTTTTATCAATGACTTATTTATTGTATGACAATTTTAATAGAACGAAATCACAATAAAATTAGTTAGTTGGAATGGATATATAGAAAATATACAAAAGAATATACAAAATACAAAAAAATATACAAAAAATATAAAAAATATACAAAAGAATTTCCTTTTGTATATTATTTTCTTGTAAAATGGAGTATAATTATACCAAGTACATGATTTTATTTTTGAGATAGATTGCAAGGGATTTCATGGAGTTCATATAAGTGAAATTCAAAAAAATTTTAAATATAGATTGAACTTTTAATGAACTCGAGTGACTGTAAAATGGTTAAAATGCACGTCTATCTAAAATAAGTGAAAAATTCAACTATTTTGATGTCAAAATGAATACATGAGTTAGATTACCAAAATGTGATACAAAAGATTAAAAAACATTCCTTTGAAAAACTCTTATAACTTCTCCAACATTTACAACAACTATTGAAAATGAAAAAAATTACAATATTATCATTGAGACATAAGACGACAGATTCAGATGTTCAGAATTCAATTTCTTCCATTTAACAGAACTCCAACGGAACCCCGTAAAAACGCTCCCGACATGAAAAAAATCATTGCAACTTTCGATTTCGCAAAAAAAATGTGTTGACGAAAAAAAAAGACGGAAAAGAAGTTGCCTCTCGGGACGCCGCGATATTTTAATCGGCACTTGAATTGGCGCCGACTTTGAGCGCGTGCTCTCGAGCGAACTGAAACGAATCGAACTCGAGACATTTTTCGCGGATGAGGCGCAGTCACTCATGGAATGCGGGATGGATCGTGATAACCTGCCCCATCGGAATGCGTAACCCGTGCACCTTGGTACACATCCTCGACTTCTTTGTGCAAGTCCCAACACGTGCACGTACACAAAACGAAAGGAGAGAACAAGTCCACAAATCCTGCACTTTCTTCGTGGCCCCTTTTTGTATACAGGAAAATTTGCGCACTATTAAGTAGAAAAATTAAGTCAACATTGACAAAAAAACAAACTGAAAACTGTTAAGAACGATGTTAGAATTGCAATATTTAGAACTTGAATTGAAATTGATATTCATATGAAAAATGTATAATAAAGGATCAGAAAATAAGAATTTCAGAATCTGATTATCTGACATATATCATCGTGAACATTTGTCAGTTCAAAAATGTTTTTTTCTCAATAAATAAAATTAAATATAAAAATTGAAGAAATAGAATTCGGAGTAAATGATGTGAAATAGCAATATTCGAACCTATAATGCTAATAAATTTATATTGAAAAAAGTTCAATTATTTAAAATTCCTTTCTGTCTGTTTTTTTCAAATCCTGCATTTTCTTCGTGGCCTCTTTTCGTACGCAGGAAAATTTGCACATTATGAAGTAGAAAAATGAAGTCAAAATTTACAAAAAAACGAAAATCTGAAGTAAATGATAAAAAATTGCAATATTGAAACTTTTCGAATTCAAATAGATTTATATAAAAAAATGTTCAATAAATTATCCGAAAATCAGAATTTCGGAATCTAATGATTTGACGTACATCACTGTTAACATTTTTCAGTTCAGAAATGTTTTTTTTTTCAATAAACAAAAATAAGGATCAAAACTAAAAAAACGGAATTCGGATAAAAAGATATAATAATAGCAATATTTAAACCTCAAATTCTAATAAATTTATTTTGAAAAAAGTTTGATTATTTAAAACTCCTTGCTGTCGGTATTTTCTGATTCAAACATTCTTGTTTCTCAACTTATAAACCATAATTATTATGATTTTTTATTTTCAAACGTCAATTTAGAATTTTATGCAGATAGAAAACTCGAAAAATCTGAGTCGTGTGCGTGTCCAGAAACTTTTTTATTTAATTATTTATAGAATGAATATTAACAAATTAAGAAATACCAATCCATTGATTGTAGAAAAATAAAGAAATAATGCATTGGTTTAAAGTTTTAATAAGATTGTTTTTTAAAATCTGTGGATGATCATATGTTATTTGCTTTAAAGTATGTAGAGTTTTAATCTTCTTGACCTCTACAGTTTTTCTCTTAAGGTAGTTGTAGCGGAAAGGAATTTTCTGTCTGATTTTTTTGCAATTTTGTATACTTACTCTTTTTTGTACACTGAACAGGTATGGAAAAAATCTAAGTAATTGACCGTGCCAATTATTGATAAAAAAATACTAAAATTAACATGGGCGCTTATGGGCTTCGACATATTTTTAGCTGAATGAATTCTCTGTTCGAAAAAAAAAAAAAAAAAAAAAAAATATGCATTGAATAGAAGAAATCGTGCTGTTTATATGGGAAAAAATTCAGAATTTTTGACCATCAATTTTTTGCACAAAAGTAATAAATTCACAGAACTGTCACATTTGAACTGTCGCGCATGAACGATGTGGCAACACTGTATTACGAATTCATAATATTATTGCTCGGGATTACTTGACTGAGTACTGTCAAGTACTCAAATTGTTTTCTTTTCCTCCACTGGCCCTTACATCTTACATTCGCGGACATTTTTATTGAATCACAAACTTGTAAAAAAATTATTCGATCATACTAATTTGACATCTGTCAAAATCTATCCGTTGCCAAATCTCTCGAGTTATTCGCGTTGCAGTCTGAAAGCAGCTGCGCTGAATTTATCACGATGTTCTGAAGTTGTCAACGCTACAACTACCTTAAAAAAAGTTCAACAAAATATTCGGAAATTAAAATTTCCGAATCTGCTTATTTAGAATTCTTTGCCATCAATATTTTTTGGGCGTTCTGATTTTTAAACTTGTACATTGCAATTTTTGAGACTCTAAATTATTATCGAACGTCAGGTTAGAGTTTTTTATAAATGTAAAACTTTCAAAATCTGAGTCAAAAATGTTCAAAGGTTCATTTTGCTATTTCAGAGAGTAATACTTACAAAACTGAGAAATTAAAATTCATTATTTAAAAATAATAGCTATTATAATTAAGTTAATCAAATATCAGGTAAGATTGTCATTGCAAAACTGAATATGATTTAAATAATTTTATATACGTCCGAGACGTATGAAGAATCTGAAATTCTTTGAGTAATTTTTCAAAGATTTTAATATCAGAGAAAATAAATTAAAAAAAATTGGCTTTGGAATTATTCAATCCATTTGCTCAGATTTTAAAAATAACTTATCTGAATATCAAAATCTCTTAGTAATGAAACTGAATTTTTGATATATACTTTCCGTATGGTCTTTGGTAGTTTCTTTTTTTTACGATTTGAAACATAAAAAATTTAAAGCCTGGATAATCTCATCTGTTGATCAAAAATTTAGCAGTTCATAAATAAAATTTTTACGATCAGAATTACGCAGAGATATTCACATTATACTTGAATTCTAAGCCTAAGTTAAAACCGAGAGATATGAAAATGTGTATCGAAAATTTGAAAAATCCAAGAATTGAATTTGAAATAATATGAATTTCAAACGTAAATATATTGTTACAACTTTCAGTACACATCATTCTTTTAAGCTTCTATGATCGAATTCAACAAGTTCAATTCCATCTTATAGAATTCATAAATTATCAATACTTCATTTATAATTGTGATTACTTAATATTAAAACTTCGTAGCCTAAAAATGTTGGAATTTTTCAAGCCTTGCTGATTGGTGGTTAAAATTTCATAAATGTGAGAAGTGTTGAAATAATGTAAAAGGCAATGAAAAATCATCAATCTCTCTGTTTAGGCGACTCGGAAGCTACTGTAGTGGAAGAAAGATGCATAGAATGGAAAGTGAATGAGAGGAAGAAGGACGAAAAGAGAATGTCTTCCGAGTCGTCTTAAGGGAGTCACCTCATGTAAATCGAAAAAAAGGTGGTATTTTGGGAATTTTTTTCAATGACAAGGAGTTATTATACATTGTTTATTCGAAAGGTATATTTGAGAAAACTTTTAAGTAATATATAAAAAAAAAAAAAAAAACTTGAAAAAGTTCAAAAATGGCGGAGTAATCACAAGTCTCGTAGAGCCTGTCGCTGATGAATTAGTCCCATTGTGTACACGA
>JAPYZL010192962.1:0-30442 GCA_030522825.1 Platygaster orseoliae | reverse complement strand
ATATCGCATTTTTCTAAGTTTCCAAACCATTCTTCAATCTCTACTATTTTCAATTTTACAGTTAAATATAATCAATAATTAAACATTTTGTGACATTTATTTTTTTTTTTTACTTCACTTAAATAATTACTTTTCCAAAATGTTTTGATACATGATTAACATTTTTAAGATGCCTACAAAAAATGTAATGATCTTTTTTTTAATATTGCATCTGTCATTCAGAATCGTGCGAAGTGAGTGAGAATTAGCCTTGATAGTTTTTTTGAAATAGTAGTTCTTCAACCTGAATTTTTGCCTTTGATGAATTTGAAATTTTACATTAAAAATCATAGACTCAGACTAGACATTTTGCAATAGAATAATTTTCTGTAACTTAGGAGTAAATTTACTCTTGACCTGCTCATAAATCCATAAATGACCATTTATAGACACTTGCATTGTCTCCAAACCAAAGGGGCTAACCCAGATTCGATAAATTTTTGGAAAACGAGAGAAAACTGCAAAATTTTGCATTATATCGACAAACCGATTAAAAACTACGCGAAAAAAATATAGTTGTCAAAATTTCACACTACTCATTTAATCATTGAAATAATACATGCAATTCCGTCATGACTGTGCGTTTCAAAAGTTGCCGGTAGTCTGAGAACAAAAGAGGCTTTTTTTTATTACTTCTAGGTACATATTGCATCAAAATAAAATAAAAAATATTCTCACAATTTCCCAATAAGTACATTTTCATGTGCTATAAAATTAAAAACGACAGAAATTCAAGAATTTAAGCATCTTTAAATGGCTATAAAACTCCGTAAAGAGTTAACCTCTTTTGTTCTCTGAGTTCACGAGCTTCGTAATACCAATGATACTTAGAGCAGTCTAAACAAAACGAAAATGTCATAAATTTGATTCCGAAAAATATATGGCCTAGCCCCTTTTGTATTTGGAGCGTTCTCTTACGATCCAACTCAAAAAAATTATCCTTGAGAAATTGTTTTTTATTCGGACGACAAAATGAAAATGTCAGAGATACGAAGCACTATGTATAGAGTGGAAGTGAGCAAAAGTACTCCACATGTAAGACGTAGGTAGTACATATTTTCGTTAACTGCGAGCTAGGTAATGATTGTCTTTTGAACGGTAGAGTGAGGCATGTGTAGGTACGAGTATGATAATGCAGGTCGTTGCTAGAAGGCTCGCGCGGCCACTTCGTATTCCATATCTCGCTGGCTTTATATATAAATCCGCGCGAACTTCGTTGCAGATACATTTTCCCAACACCTTCAGCCTACGCCTTTGGAACTCGGCCAACTTCGCGACGTTTGACGTGTACTCTTGTTTAATCGACGCTTTTTTTACCTTTTCTCTTATCTTTGAAAAAGTCTTATCTATAAAGTGTGTTTGAATCGAGTTATGTATCGTGTATGTGTGGGACCTTTTATGACTTTTTTAAATCTTGATATAAATATTTTTAATGGAATAAGATATTTATTATTGAGTGTATAATTTATGACTTGTTTGTGATTGTTGAGGAGGATAGAATATTAATTTTCATATAATACTTTTTTGCCTTTTCATTTCCCAGAAGGTAAATGTAGTATAATTTTTCGTTACTGTTCACTAGATGGTGAACCACTCTGGAACTCTCAGGTTTTTCGTGATGGATTTTGTTAATTCGTTGTTCTTTGATTCATTTTTCGTGATTTGTAGTTTTTGAATTACAAAATTGTATGTTTACATTAGGGTACTAGAATTTTGTATTTCTTATTTTCAAGATTTTGCTAGTATCTGAAAATTCACATTTACACTAAAGTTTTTTAATTTGAAATATTTCATGTATTGAAGTTTATTTTTCTTGAAAGTAGTCGTATCTAGATTGATAGAAAAATAGATGTCAATTTTTTTAGTTTAAGGTGTTAATATTTGGGAATTACCGCTCTTTATGTTGAAAACTGATAAAAGCTATGAAATCTAAAATAAGAGTTTCTTTTTTCAAAATGAAGATATTATATTTTGAAAACGGTGTATCAACCAAGTATTTTGCCATTCAACAATCCTTTTTTCAATTTCAACAAAAATTTTATTCATTTGTTCATACTTTGGGAGACGAATATAATATGGCTAATTGTAAGTACTAAATTTTTTCGTTGAAACTCATAACATTTTCCAATTAAATCATTTTCATAAGTTTTTGTAAAAATTTGTATTCGCTCAAAATTTTTTATTCCTGCTGCAAGTTTTTCAGTTGTTAAATTTGTTTATGCTGAATTATTTCACTTCAAAGTTCTTGCTTTTTGTATTCGATTGCCAAAATGTCAGCAAGTTGATTAATCTATTTTTCTATGCCTTACCCAAAACTTTAAATTCTGAGCATTTTTGTAAATTTTAATTTTGATAAACTATTTTTCCAATTTCTGAGTTTTTTTTTCTTTTAAACTATTTTTTAATTCAATTGATCTCTGAGTAACAAATTTTTTTGTGAATGAACTTTTAGGATAATTGTTCAAATAAACTTCAAAACTTCTTATAGTTCGAAATTATCATGATTCACGTAATTTAAGGATTTTCAAACTTAAGTTTTTATCTTCTGCATAATTAGTTTTCAATATTTTGGCGTAAAAGTTTTTTAAATCTGGAAAACACTTTATCGGATATGAATTTTAATTCCTCACAGAAAATGAACTGGAATTCCACTTATGAGTTTCTTTTCCTCATACGAATTTCTGGATTTGATATCTTTGTAATAAGCTATGTCAGATTTCTCTATCAAATTACTATTCAAAGATACTTTGACTTTCCCAAGATTACTTCGTACTTTTTATACCCCAAAAATTATCCTCATTATCAAAATATGCTACAAAATCAACTTTTGCAATGAACTTAAGCTTTTGCGTTCATATCGATCGTAACCTGTGTTCCAAGAATGATATTCACTCGCTCAATCGTGCTATTTCGGAATACGAAATGTCCGCGAGCACTGACCACGGTCGCATAGAGGTATAGGCATAAGGCAGAGGTAGCCAGTGACGCTAGAAAACGTTATACGAAGACTGTAAAATTCCGATCCCCGTAACCGTCCATTGAACTGATGCTTCTAAAGCTCGAGTAATACGTAATAAAATCCATCGCAAACAGTGAATTCGAAACGTTTTTCATAATTCTTTTCTTTTTGAGATGGCGGAAAGTAGCGTGACATCGTGAGTCAAATGAGATATATATTCAAGAGGACACGCGATTGAGGAAAAGGAGCGTAATCGCATACGTCGGTTTACAAACGTAGAAGTGAGATGAAGCTGCTTGAAATCTTAAGCTAACCACATTTCGTTTCACAAAGACTCAATGCTTCTGTCTCGTTTGTTGGTAACGTTACATGAATCTTTGCGAAAACTTCCTTTATATTCTAAATCAACGTTCATCATGTACGGAAATCCGCAATGATCAGCGTTGCTAGCAACCCACTGACATTTGAGATTTGGCTTCTGGAAAAAGTTTGACGTTACGCGTCTGCGCCACTAGGTTTTCTGGTGTCGTCCTGGAATTTCCTGTTTCTCTTGCGAAAATGGGTTATCGAGGAAATTTGGTTAAACGATCTAACGGCGTTTTCGAGTGTTCCGATCTAGAGCAGATCTGGAGCAATTTTTTATCAGATTTCAGAGGTTATGAAATGCATTTACTGCTCTGAATCTGATCTGAAGTCGGTCACTCAAAAATGGCTTCCGAGAAAAGAAAATTGTTTTGTCTTGAGTAATTTTTATTTTCGATCATTTTTAGGTTAGGAATTTGAGTGGTTGAAGTTAAACATTGTTTAATCCAGGAAAAGCTACAGAAACAATAAATCGGTTACAAGTAAGCTTTTGAAATCTGGGATTCAAAATTCTGACATCCAAATTCTTTTATGAATGTAATACTAAATTTTTTCACTCAACCGATTACAGTTTTGTAACTCACATGTACTATCACCTCCGAATTTTATAAGTAATTTTTTTTATTTTTTTTATTTTTGTAATTTTCAAAATCCACTTTTCAAAATCTATATAACTTTATCAACTTGAAATTGTAAAAGTTTCCAAGATGGACTCATTCGAGAAGGTAAAAATCCGACCGGATTTCAGAACGACCAAAAAACTTTTATGAATTCTTGCAATTTGCAGAATCGCAGAAAACCTAAAGTATTGTAAACTTAATAAGAACTTCATTTATTTAAACAAATTATTCTAATGACGTTTCGAAATTCATTACTAATAACCAAGGGCTTGGAATTAAAAATTTATGGAAAATTTTTTTGAAAAATATATTT
Source organism: Platygaster orseoliae (assembly GCA_030522825.1). Lineage (NCBI taxonomy): Eukaryota > Metazoa > Arthropoda > Insecta > Hymenoptera > Platygastridae > Platygaster > Platygaster orseoliae. Next base: position 26,148 of record JAPYZL010192962.1, on the reverse strand, counting down.
TTCTCTATTCAAAGTTTCGATCTTAGCAGTTTTAAGTTTTTTCAGAAAATGTAAATAATTGACAAATCAGAAATTTAGACTTCGTATTGTCAATATATTTTAGAGACGATTTTTTATCATCAATAAATTTTGATAATACTTCTAAGGAAAAAAATTCATTTCTTTCAAAAGTGATTTCTATAAAAATTACTGGAATATTGTAAATTTTATAATATTATTACAGATCTTACAATTATACTGTAGTTTTTCACATATTTATCTTACTCATCACAATATTATACATTGAAATTCGTTATATTGTAAAAATTACTTTTTGTCTGCCAGTTTTTATAGACAATATGAGAAGAGTGAAAATGATCAAAATTTTAATTGTGTGTACTATATAATTCGCATATGCTACTTTTTGATTACGCAGAATTTGATATGTGTTTATGCATTATGAAATAAAAATTCAATTATTTAACCTTTTAGTATATAACATGTCTACAATTTGTAGAATATAATTTTTCATATCCTAAGATGAAACACTACGAATAAGTATCTAGCGAAAATTCAAATAATATTGCGAAATCAGCAGCATATTTTAAAAAAGTGAACAGCTCAAAATTAAAATACAGTATACTCGAAAATACAAAAAAATAAGGCAAAAAAACTATACAGATTTGAATAATGAGAAATCTATTTATCATTTTTGGAAATGTATATAATCAAAGTTACTTTATGATATTGCAGAAATCACAACAGATCAATGGTGTAAAATTTAATACATTTTTGTATTTTTTACTACAATATTTATATTTTCTACAATATATAAATTTCAACAATTCAATACGACAAAAAATGCCATGAATAACTTGCAAAAAGTACTTTACTTCAGGCTAACTCCTCAGAACAATATTTTATTCTAACGATTACTAGATTTTTTCCCCAGTGTACGTTTACACATAAAACTCTATTTAATTCCGGTAAACAAAAAAAAGTTACTCGCGGATGTAAATACTTTAGTTTCCAAGAATTTTACCAAGTCAAAATGTTCGAATGGACGGATCAAATGTTAAACAAACTGCAATAAAGTTAAATTAAAACTTACTTCATTAAAATAGAATAAAGAAATCATAAGATTCTTCTATAAAACAAAGAAGGAACTTCCAGGACGCTGGTGAAACCACTGAAAAATATGATTCAGAACTAAATAGTAGTGTCAGTGGTCTGCTAATAAGGAACTTCAATTTCTACCATAGCGAGTTTCCTCTGGCGATTAATCAACTACAGGTTTTGACATAACTTTTCAAAATGTCTTTTTTAAAATACCGAAAACGCCAGAGAAAGTTTTAGCGAAACAAACGAGTTCATAATCGCTAATTTCGTCGAATTAAAAAAAAAAGAGAGAAGTTGAAAATTTCGCATTAGATCCTGTTTGAAAAAAAAATTTTCAACAATGTTTTTTCTTCTTTTTTTGTTAACGAAATGAACGAGTACGATCATACCAAATGAAAAATGCAGAGTGTGCGAAACGAATAATCTGCAAGCTTCAGCGAAGCATAGAAATTTCAGAAAGAACAGATGCGAACAGTATGCGATAAATTTTGGTATAGAGGCTTGGAGAAGCTGAATTTTTTATTCGTTTCGCACGATGTAATAGTGTTTCGACTGTGTAGCTTAGGTCATTTCAGTTGGGATATTCAAGAAACGAGAAATATTTGTTTCGAAAATAGCAAATTTTTCGTGAAAATTTTTTTCTTATATGGAATATGAATTGGAGGAAGAAAGTCAAATTACTCTGTTCCACAATCTGCGAGATTTTGAAGCTCACAAATTTGTGGTATTGGAGCATTTGCAAAATTTGATTTGAAACAAATTCATAAATTTACTTCGTTGGAAAAATTTTTATTTTGCTCGAAAAGAAAAGTGTTGTACAGTTAAAAATGAAGTTGTCATTCTTTAAACAAAAGTCTGTCATGAATTTCGGAAATAAAAATTAGAATACTAATTATTTCGTGAGTTTGACTTATTTTGATTTTAACGAAAATCATCCCAAACCATGAATGTGCTTCAAAAAATTTTGGATAGTTCGTGAAAATTGATAATTTACCACAAAATCCTATTCGAATTTTCGAAAGTGTTGAACTCGTAATACATATTTTCGGACTCTTGATTATGATGATGATTTTTTTATAAGAATCTAAGAATAACTTTTCAAGATATCATTTTTCAAAGTTCATATAGCCAGATTCTGAATTTCTATATCTCGTTAGAAAAAGAAAAATCGAGTTCTTAATAAATTTTCTGCAACTATTGAAAATACTCAAACCCATGAAACTTATATATAAAAATTTTCATCAAAAATTACAAATAAAAAAATCCAATTAAAAATGCTGCAAACGATCTCATAGAAAACTTAGCGTTATAACTACAATTTTGATAATAAATTTGTTCCCATGGAATAAAAATAAAAAAAAACTATTGTAAAACAACGAAACATTCTACTTTTATACATATCATAGCATCAAATCACTCTCTTTCATTTCTATCCAGAATTTTATTATTATTTTATTTTATTTTATTATATTTTATTTTATTATTTATTATTTTAAAATTTTAAATGGAACAGTCCAATACATTTTTTCTCTTCTTGCGCTCGAAACACTATTACTGCATTCAATGACGTGAAATTATCAATTGAAGGTGAATAAATATGAAAATTGCGAACTTACCAAACCAACGAGTAGAAAAAATACTAGGAATGTGCGGCCAAGAACTGTCTGGCAGTAAACGTCACCGTATCCGACGGTGGACATGGTTACGATCAGAAAATACACGCACGTCCAATACGGAAGCTGCTGCGGGTTCTTGAACTCGAAAGGGTCCCCTGAGTTTTCAAGCTGCACCCAGAACAAAAACAAGAGCTTCTGTTGCAGTTTGCGGAAATTACGACCCCAAGCGTACTTTTATGTACGAGGCTCTAAAACCAAGTTATGAAAGCTTGCATGGAAGGAATTGCGAAAGGTCACAATTTTAGTTGAAATTATAGAAAGAACAAAAATAATTGAATTTGATTCTTGTTGTCGCTTCAAAAGATTCTTTACAGGCATGTTGAACATTAGTAATGTAAGAATTTCCGAGTCATTTTATATCAAATTCACTGTGGTTTACTTTTTTTTTAGAGGAAGGGGGGTAAAAGTTTTTTTTCAATTTCTCGATTGAAGAAATCTCTTACGAACAACTTTTTCTCAATTCACTCTAGGGAATTTTTTTCAACTAAAATTTGAGTTCTATTTCTCAAACAATAATATGCTGCTGTCTGTTGTATACATTTAACTGATAATATTTAAAACCTAAAATCACATTGTTTGTACAGTTGAACAAATACACACACATTTTGGAAAAATTTTCAAATGTAACATGTAAATCATCGACAACGGTTTTTCATAAAAAAATGAATCAAAAAGCTTACACAGTATACAACTTTTATTTCTAGAAATGTTGAATTTTCTTTTCACGATATAAATGGAGTTTCAAAACAAATGGCGTTTTGACTTCATAAATTCTAGTTCGCTGGCGACGAATTTTGAACGAAAAATTTGGTGTATTTAACTTACTTACAATTTACAAAAAAAAAATAAAAATAACATTTACAATGTTTAAATATTTAGTTTTATTATATAGATATAAATTGCATATGTAATACACAATATTTTAAATTCTAACTAATTGAATCTTATTTTTTCTATGAATTTTTTGAAAATTTATGTATTCTTAGAGAGTGCTCAGTGTAGAATATTTTCGTTACTCAGACTGTTGAAAAATCTTTTAAATTAAATTAAATGCAAGAACCTAACAGTTTTGTAAGTTCTCTAAATTCACAAACCCAAAATCTTACAAAAAAATTATTTACATTCTTAAAATATATAAAAATTGAATTCTTGAATAGTTATCAAATTTTTTTGAGTTGCTAAACTACTCATCAACCTTAACTATTTTTAATTTTGCAGTTGAATACAGTCAAAAGCCAAAAACATTGTCAAATTCATAGCGAGAAGTCTCGTTTCAAATTTCAAACGAGCAGGAATTTTACTGATGCTTCACTCAGATATATTATGCAAATAACTAATAATGAATACTAAAGAGTAAATTGACAATGATAACAGAATCAGCAAAAACAATAGACAAAATTTCAAATTCTATTAAATTCATTTAAGTACGAATCCGAGAAATTTCGGAGAGCCAAGTGTTTTTTTAATATTGAAAAGTTATTGTTGAAATAGTTTTGAATATTTCCAGGACTCAAAACAGTTCAGAACTGACATGAATTCAGTTTTATGAAATTCTTAACTGAACTGATTTATAAGAAAACAATCTTTGTTTTTTTTTATTTCCCATTATTTTATAAATTCTAATATACCCTTAAATTTTTGAAACAGCAAAACATTTCTTTATAAATCAATTTTTTTTATAGAGCGATAGTCTAAAACTAGAAATACTGATTAACAATGATCAAACGTTTTATCTAAAATTGCAGGGAAACAGAAAATCAATTATTTCAGTCAAATGGATTATGCAAATGTAACAATGTCATTTACCAATGGCCTTTATAAGTATAAAATTCGTCACTCTTATTATTCGAAACTACAATCAAAGTTAAGTCACTGAAATAATTACTTTCCAAAAATGTTTTGATATATAATTAACATTGTTAAGATGAGTAAAAATATTAAATAGTACCGTCATTAAAATTGCATTAATTATTCATAATTGTGCAAAGTAAGCCAAAATGCTCCTCGATAGTTTTTTTGAAATATAAAATACTTCGACTTAAACTTTTGGCTTTACTTATTAGAAAGTTTTTTATCGAAAATCAATAAATGGCTATATACAGACACTTGAATTATCTTGAAACGGTAGGGGAACATTTTTCCCAATTAACTTTTCCCAATGGACACTTTTCCCAAAAAATTCTGTTTCCAAGGAGAAGTGTTTCCCAAAGTACTTAATTAGGTACTACAATAATAATATATTTATTGTTATACTATAATATTATTATTATTAATTATATGACTATTCTTATTGTTATTTTCTTATTAATATTATTATTATATATTCATAATATTTGATTTTTTTCAACCGCAAATTAATTCAAAACAAATTAATGACAATTTTATTTTGAAAATAAAATTCATTTATTACCATTAATTCCATTGAAAAAATGTAGAAACCCATTTATTTTACGAAAAAACACTTTCGAAAGAACTAATATGAAAATCAAATCAATATAATTGTACAAAGAAATATCCACTTTTCCCAAAATATCCTGTTCTCAATGAGAAGTTTTTCCGTAAGTATTGTATTAAGTACTATAATAATAATATATTTATTGTAGTGCTATTATTATTATTATTATTTTTGTATTTATTATTATTGTCATTATTATTAATATTATTAATTAATTAATTATATTAATGTTATGATTATAATCAATATTTTTTTTTATTTTTATTATTATTGTATAATTATAATATTTTAATTTTTTTTGAAACGCAAATTAATTCAAAAAAAGTTAATGAAATTTTATTTTGAAATTAAAATCCATTTTTTACTAATTATTCCATTGGAAAAATGTAGAAAACCATTTATTCTACGAAACAACACTTTTGAAACAATTGAAATGAAAATCAAATCAATATAATTCTACAAAGAAATATTCTTAAAAAATGTATTTTCGGAAAAATTTACTTTGGAACAAATATACTTTGGGAAAATGCTTCTTTAGAAACGACATTTTTTGGGAAAATTGTCTTTAGGAAAAAAGTCCATTAGGAAACTTTATTTTGGGAAAAGTTTACTAAAATCCTTGAAACAATGTTTTAGTGGACAGAAAAGAACTTACCAAATGAATAATGCCAGCGGCAGTGAGCCACACGGAGATGAAGATGGACACAAGTTGAGCGAGTCGAATGGAGCTTGATGTCTTTAGAATGTTGAGGTACTGGAGGATGTCTGGGACCGTCATCAGTCGTAGGGCTCGAAGGAACCTCAGTCCGATCCACGTCCGATCCAGATAGATCGAGACAAAAGACGGTGGTATCGTGAAATAATCCACGAACGAATACATTTCCAGCATGAACCACAGCTTGTCACTGGCGGCGATAAACTGCAACATTTCGTACGCCAAACAACAGATGAAAATTCAAGAAAAGACGAGTTCCAATTCGATAAAATTCATTATCTCATGGTTTGTCAGAAAATGGAACTTTCAAGATTAAATGAAAAAAACGTTTTTCCAAGTTTTCTTCGAATTTCGCAATATTTTTAAAAATACTTCAATAAATAAATATTAATAGATATTATAAATTATCATTGATAAATTTTGAAGAATATCATGCTCCACGAATGCAGTTATTTTATTTAAAAAAAAATTTACGTAGAAGAAGCTTTCACGTCCCAAATTTTTTAATTTTGAACATTGAACTTAAAAAATGTAAATTATAACGTTCATATCTTGATAAAATAGGATAATTGATAAATCATAAATAACGATACAATGACTAGAAAAAAAACAATTAATAACTGTAATACAATATTTCTCGAACATATAAAAAAGTATTATAACAGAAACATTACATGTTTTTTGAGCATAGACGAATTTTTTCTATAAAGACAAAAACTGCAATTTCGAAAAATTGAAATATCAAGAAACTCACTTTCTACCATCTTTAAGTTAGAAATCATTTCGGAAATGCATTCTATTTATTCAATTATAAAACTCGTCAAAGAACTAAGATGACATGATATAAACGAAACAAAAAATACTCATTTTTTCACATTTAACTCTGAATGAAACAAAGAACATCATAGTCTTCACATCCAGATTCATTCATTACTCTTATAAATTTATGATGGTTTGTTAAACCAATTACGAAAATGAAATTGATGATGTTGAGAATATATACAGTTCCCAAAATCCATCAATTCACTAGAGTTGTTAAAGCTGACGTTAAGTTCACGGATGCGTGGTACGTAAACGTGATAAATATCAAAGCAAATTGCATTTACTCTTGTTGCAGTTTCCAGACAAGTGACATTTATCATTTCTCATTTATTTCCCCGGAAAATTTTCGAACTTATTCGAAAAGTAGCGAATCTTAAAAACTATTTCATTGTTGCACCAATGAAAACACAGAGTATATAATTATTAATTTCGTTTAAAAACTACATTGCTATATTTTCTGCAAAAACAAAGTTTACTTAGAATCTGAGTACTAATTTTTTTTTAATTTCCATACAAATATGTACTTGTTTAACTTTTTTCATTTTTACATGTAAATTTCTTATGCATGAATTTTTTCATAATAAAGAAGAGCGAAATTCCAAAATTATCTCAGTGAAATACGTGTTTTATCAGAAACTGTAAATTTTGAGTTTTTTTTTCTCCGAAATTTACATGAAACTGATAGCTTTTTTCAGGTCTGAAAGTACGATAGTTCAATCTCATCCATATTGAAATTTTCACACATCAAATAAAATTTGTATTTGTCGAAAATTCTATCGAGAATAATTTCGTTATTTAAAATAGAACTGCAGAGTTAAAAATGTGCAATCCTTCAGATTTCGGAATAATAACTTTTGATTCTCTGGATGTCGCGATTGCTACTAATTTTACATACTAAAATTGTGGATTTTGCTCTTACTTCATTAAGTGTGTCATAAGAGCATTTTTTCAAAGATTGTGAATCACTAAAACAAGTTTATTCGAAAAAGCAGTAGGACTTTGAAAAATGTTATAAATTTTGGAAATTGTGGAAAATTTCAGAAACTTCCAAAATCACGTGAACCATTAAATATTCAAAAACAATTTTTTTACTGAGATGGTCTATAACCATGAAATATTTCTAAAAAAATCTATAATGTTTATAAATGTCAATAGATTTCATAAATTGAGAAAAACTATAACAATTTACACATTGATCCATTCTCACGTAGATATTTTTAGTTATTTAACACATTCAAAATTTTCCAGGTGTGTATTATTGCATGACTTGATCTTAATCAAAAAATTTTTAAACAATAATCTTCTTTCAAAAACGACTACACAAATAGCCATTTCATATAATTTTTTGTAAGACATAGTGCATAAAAAAACGATTCTCAAAACGCTGAATGCACGAAAAATTTTTGCTCAAAATACACCTAGCCTGATTACGTGCCTAATAGTGAATGAAATGAAACTTTAATTGTAAAATACGATGGACATCAGTGCAAAAATTGCCGTGAGAACTGACGTTCTGCGGAAGGAAGTCGAACAAAAGCGAATCGATAGAAGCGTGATACTTACGCGTATAAAAAAGTAGACCATAAAAAATATATTGAAAGCTAAGTCTATCTGCTGAGTAATGTTGTTGCTCCACTTCTGGCAGCGTTCCACCTCCTCGCTGTAAAAGAAAACGAAAGAAACCGATTTTATTTGGTAATGAACTAAACTTTCTATTAAAATAATTATCATGATTTATTGAACAACATTCTTAATCCTTCTACGTTAATTTAAGTGAGGAAAATACTTGAAAAGGAAGTAAAAAAAAAATTCTCTGAACATAGAAATTCTAAAACGACTTTTAAATTTTTCTAGAAACTCGTGAGATGGTCTCATAAGTTTTTAGAAAACTTTTACAGTAATATTCAATGTTTTTAAATAATTTTTAAGGTTTTTTTGAAGAAACTTGCAATTTTTATATGGAATACGTATAAAATTCAAAATTAGTACGTTCCAAGCTTTAATACCACGGAACTTATAATTTACTCAAAACTATTCAACTGTTTCCATGAAATCTCAAGTAAAGAAAAAAATTTAATTTTTTCGATATATTTTACCTGGAGGCGTCGATGAAATATATTATAAGCGATGCTATGCTGAGGATGAAAACTAACACGACCTGAAACAGAAAAAAAAATATTCCATTATTTTCTGAACAATATATGCCAAATCATATTTTCTTTGCACTGACGTTTTTGGAAAAGAAAATCCATTTTTCCCTGTAAATAAATTTCTTTTCATTTTCCTGTACATAACAAATCCCTCGTACCTGTAATCTAACTACTTTTGTTCAACGTCCACAAACCTCTCAAAATTTTGTAACGAAAATTCCTTATCAGGACACCCTCATAAACTTCTGAAACGACCTCACGCGAAAAGCACACACTGTAGTGCGTCACTTCCGGTAAGTACCCGAAGCTTTTCATGAATGAGCTCTTACATGCCGACCCGTTTAATCTACGATAAGACACGAATTAGGTGGATATTAAAGCAATCGCATTATGACTCGAAATTCATGAGCTCAAAATACGCTTGTTTTATGACTCGAATTGTGACCCCGTATAATACGCCCGTTTTTCACATTATCGGGAATCCCAATACCGAGAACTGTAAATTGATTGTGGCCGTTATCGTGACTGGACAAAAATGGATGATGGAGGGTTTATTTATTGAGAAATGGAGCTTTTTCACATACAGAACGTTAAATAACATTTTGCGAGGAATTTCAAATAAAAAATTTAAATAGAAGGTTTTACAGTAATAGTATACAGTTATAGAGGCATGATCGTACCGTTTTACAGTACGAAAACGCTATTACCGTAATCGTACTGTAATAGTTTATTTTATTACTAGGAGCAATAAGTCATTTTTCATAACTCTCACACTCGTGAGAAATGATTTTATCGTCCTAGTAATGTAGTATACTATTGCAAGTCTAGGTCAATAACCCAATAATAAATAATTCACAAGTTCTCCCAGTGAAACATTTTTTTTGTTTTGCTTCAGCTCTCTTGCACAGAGTTTTAAAATTATAAATTTATTATAATGCACAAATTATGGCAAATGACAACATCATTTATCATCCATTAAAATAATATTATGAAACAAATATTTTTATATACAAAAAAACAAGTTTAGCAGACGAACGAATTGTCAAGTTATTTAATTTATGTAACAAAAAAGACGCGCTTTATCAAGCTAAATGTGGCAGTATTTTTTGCGCAACTTTTATTTGGATTGTTTTTTTCATCTTATTTCGGAAATTAGACAAAACTTCATTATCGAAATGCTCTATTCATTAGATTCGAAAATGTCATGATCTCGAATTGTATATTTTTATATGTATCATGAAATGATATTAATATATATTAATTTATAAGCGTTGATTTTATTAAAAATGAAGATTACGACCAGGCAAAGCCGAGGATTTTAAAGGATTCGAGTAAAAGTTAAATTTTTTCGCGTACACAATACAGAAATGCCTTAAATTATAGCCCAAAAACACTGTGAAATTTTTCATGAGTGCGAAATCATATGAAACACTCTTGATTGAAATTAAAATGCTTCAGTAACATCAATTCCCACCGACTTTTCGACAACTTCTTATTTTGTATATAATAATAACAAATTTATTTATATTGCCATACAATTTAATAAAAAATTTTGTCATAATGATTAGGTTGTATTTTTGATCAAATTTCAAACAAGCCAAGATATTTTCAGTTTGAACAATGATAGAAACCATTACGACATAATTCAAAAAGGCAATCGCCTTCAAAAAAACTTGAAAATGGGTCATAATGAAATATTTATACATTGATCAACAGTGAAATCAAGAACATATTACATATTCTAAAATCAGATTCAATGTCTTATCAATTTTCGAATTATAAAAAGAATCAACTTAAAAATTTTCAAGCTAGATTACTACTTTTCTATATTTTCATAAAATTTTCACATTTTCCAACATTTACAGCAATTATATTCAAGATCGATGTAACACGAATTCGAATTCAAATTTTTTCTGACCCAAATGTTATAAAAATACATAAATAACAGTGTCGAAATCCAGAATTAAAACTCCTGTGATTTCAAATGTTTTCTTCTCTCCAACAAAAAATAAAGCTGGTCATAAAATCACAATTTTCAGCTTGTAACATTCGAAATTCTTGAATTTTTTATTTCCCAGTCTTGTAACTTTTAAAAAAAACTTGAAAATGGGTCAAAATGAAATGTTTATTCATTGATCCACAGTGAAATCAAGAACATATTACATATTCTAAAATCATATTCGATGTCTTATCAATTTTCGAATCATAAAAAGAATCATACTTAAAAATTTTCAAGCTAGATTACTACTTTTCTATCTCTTCATAAAAATTTCATATTTTCCAAACTTTACAGCAATTATTTTCAAGATCGATGTAACACGAATTCGAAATTCAAATCCACATTCCTTCTGATCCAAATGTTATAAAAATACATAAATAAAAGTGTCGAAATCCAGAACTGAAACTCGTGTAATTTGAAACGTTTTCTTCTCTAACAAAAAAAATTAATAGCTAAGTATAAAATCACAATTTCCAGCTTGTTCTTGAATTTGTTATTTCCCTGTTTTGTAACTGACAATAAAAATTCTCCGTTTCTCAGATTCTGATTTAAAAACAATTCGATTGAAGTGAAAAAGTCGCGTAACCGCGACCTGAGGCGATTTTTTCCCACCGTATCGCCCGTAGTGGCCGAAGAGTCATCCGCGCGAACTCTCGCGAGTGGCTATTTCAGTGCTTTGTTTAATAATAGAAAGGTGAGACCGAAGTGTTTGGCCAGGAATATCGTGGAGCGTGCTTGTTGGCGTGCGTGCACAAGCTTTTTCACGTCGCTGCACGAGGCGTATCTCACTGCCTCGAACTGTCTTCTCTCTGTCGGACCGCGACCTTCTCGCCTCGAAATTTACACCTTTGCCGGCGCAACATGTGAGGTCGCATCCGCCGAAGACGACGTCGTCAAAGAAGAAACAATAACCCCGTTTTTATCATCACGTCAAGAAAAACCAAACACTCAATTTGATTTTTATTTGTTTATAAACCAGAGAACTAAGAATATCGAAATTGAGGGATCGTAAATCGCATAAGGTTTTTTATACTGAAATTCATTTTTCATTTCATATATTTTAACGTCCACTGGACAGACCAAATTAAAAAATCGCGAAAAATAATTTTTAGAAACTATATAAATATATTATACATAAATATTGTGAGCTAAGCCTGAAATGATTCAAAATACGTAATTATATTTCACCGTATAGGTACGATAAAAAAACGTAAAAATGCAAAAAATATTATAAATATAGAATAAAACTTATTCTATTTTACACAAACTGAATTAATTTTGGCTATTTTTAACAAATTTTTAATGTTTTTACAACAACAGAAAAATACAAGAGATACCGATTCGGCATTAGTAAATTTCAGATTCTGTCATGGGATTTCTAAAATTATTTGTCAACTCCTGTATTTTCTATAATTTGAATTTTTTCGTTTTTGTATTTTTTATACCATTTATAGTCACTGAAACGAAGAGATTTCACCAACTAACGAATAACATTTCGCGCAATCTATATCTTCATTTCCATCTGCATTTATGCATTAAAGATAGATCACGAAATTGAAACGCTCTTTTGAAATCCACTATCTCCCATTTCTTCTTCATCGCAACATCGAAAAAGTCGTGCACGAAATACCATCGAAATTCCACCTCTTTGAATTCCTACAAACGAAACCTAACTTCAAATGCTGCGATAATTTCAAAGTGGTACAGCACGTCTTTACCAAAATTTCGTTCACTGCAAATCATCACTAGAATACCGAATCCTCCTTACAAATTTCATGTAAAATAATAACGAACGACGTCATTTGATGGGGGATTTCAACGATACTGCACAGCTTAGCAATGACGTCGTTTTACGGCAACGTAAAGTCGTTACGGCTTTCTAGGGAAGTCCAAAATGTCGAGTTGCAGTGAACTTCCTTGGCGTTAATTACATTTTCAAGTGATTTATTTGACGTGAAACTCATCGCGTTTCATTTTCATGTATTTCTTGAAGTTTATTTCTATAATTGGAAAATTTGAACTTGAGTTTTTCACTGACTATGACATGACATTATAATGCATGCATAATTGGACTAGAAAAGAATCTTATAATGAAAAAGAAACAGAAGTTTAATTGTAAGGTTACAAACCCAAAGTTTTGAGAAATGAAAATCTTGAAATTTGGTCAGAGCATATTATGTAAATAAACTGATTTATAAATTTAAGTGTTCAATATTCCAAAAATTTGAAAAAATCTAAAACACTTTTAAGGTTTTCCAGGCTTGAATCATTTTTGATCAATTTTCATAAATTCGTCGAGAAAAAGTTAGATTGCAACGATGATCGAAAAGCTTGAATGACAAAACCCAAAGAAGCGAAAAAAGTTTTGGCTATGTAATCAGTGTTCGTAAAAGCATTTTTGGAGTGTGCACGAACTTTTGACTCGGAACAAACGCGGGTCGAGTCAATGTAGGTCACTGGGTTATCGTTCCCGCTTGTTGTGCCATGCCTAGAAGAAGGGCTTTTGCGATTAATTGCCTTTCAAGCGGCGTTTGAATCAAAAGCTGCATCGCTCAAAGTTTTTACAATTGACCTCCATCCGAACCACTTTAAGTGTCGTTCATGCTCAAAGAAAACGCGGTAATCTTATTTGAATGCAGAAAAATAACGTTTTCGCACTCGAAGATTCATCAAATTGACGTAATAGAGCATGAAAATATTGAAGATACTAAGAGAGCTCTTTCTATTGAATTATAAAACAAATAATTCCAGTTGCATCCATTGTAAATAATTGATACAGACCTGGAAAATCCATTTACTGGAAAATTGTATACAATACTCGATGTTCAAGCTTTATAACATATTTTCCCATCATGAAATTCAACATTCCACCGTTCTTTTTACATTAATAATAAAATATAGAAAAAGGATTTTAAAATATAAATAACTCCGAAGTTTAACAGCACTAAATCTTCAAACTCATGCAATTCTTCATTTACTTCTATTTTTTCAAAAGATCAAATCGTCCTTTTTTGTGTGCATAAACATGACTATTTCTATATTGTGTGCATATCTGGCCTTTTCACGAAAAAAACACAAGTGAAATACATTTTATCGTATAATCGCATAAAACACCGAGAGTTACGATAAAACAAGCGACGAATTTCCTATCTCGAAAGTCGTCCTCTACGTGATTAACGTGCAAAAAGTTAATCCAACAAGCATTAAAAATCCACTCGATTTTCCAAGATTGAAAACGTCGCTTCTGGAAAAGTCCAGACGACATTCTGAGCATTTTTCGTCTTTAAAACATGGAGGATCATTGTAATGAGAAAATTTGGGCAGAATCTCGTTGAATAGAAAGAAAGGACTTCACATTTGTTTGGGAAGATGCTGAAATTGGAATTAAACCTCTGATCAGTAACGACTGGTTTGACCTAGATAGGCAAATTTTCCTGTGCAGAGGAAGCTTCGGAAAATGGATCGACATTTGACTTGATATTATTGACTGTGCGGCTTCAATGGATTTTGTCCAGGAAAAGTCTTATAATACTTTTTATTATGTTCCTAAAATAATAAAAATATGATAATGCATATTATCGTATCTCTATAACATAACTATGTATAACAATAAAAACTGGGACTTTGAAATTAGAAGATCATGACAAAATCAGAAAACTGATAAAAAGAAGTGTTTATGTTGAGAGTAAATTAAACAATACTATGCAATTTCAAACAGAAAGATATTACATAATTTTTCTAAATATCTAGTCTTGAATTTCGAAAATTCAACTTTTAGTTTAGAAGATGCATACAAAAAACAACATTTTAGAAATTCTCTCATTACATTATGTTGATTTGAATATCGATTTTAAAAAACCTTTGAAGTTACTTGATTAGGAAAAATTGTTTTAAAAATTTGTATTCTACGTTTGAAAATATGTATGTACAAGTTAAATGGACAAATTGTAAATTAAAAAAAATTCTTCTAATCTCTGCATTTGTTTTCAAAAACACGTTATGTGAATGTAAAAATTTTTTTGATTCGTATACACGAGTGATGAAGATGATCGTTTTGAGATTCTTTTATTGTAAATTTTAATTTTCTGCTACAGATCTCCGAAATTCATATTACACCAAATTAAAAACATCATAAAAATTTTAAGAATTAGACTACTTCTAGATTTCAAGGTGTAATTTTCTGATTTCACCTAGTTCCCAATAACACTTTGCAGTTTAAATAATATTCATAAATAAAAAAATAATTTCATTCCATAGATTCGAATCTCGA
Organism: Platygaster orseoliae; assembly: GCA_030522825.1. Lineage (NCBI taxonomy): Eukaryota > Metazoa > Arthropoda > Insecta > Hymenoptera > Platygastridae > Platygaster > Platygaster orseoliae. The sequence continues at coordinate 10,963 of JAPYZL010192962.1, read as the reverse complement.
AATTTGCTGATTTGAAAATTTCGAAAATCCGGACATGACCGCTTTTGGCAATGCACTACTTTGCATTTGCCAAATGAAAAATGTCTTATTTTTTCAATTTAATTTCAAAGAAATAGTTTGGTGATTTTCCAAATCAGAATTTTTCGGATAATAATTGGTTTCCGAACTTGGACATAATTACTATTCGTAATCCTACTACTCTCATTCCAACGTCATACAATTTTGTGTCTTAATTTTTTCGTTTTCGGAATGTTTTTCAGATATTGATACATAAATCCATATCGATGCAATTCTTCCAAAAATTCATTCTATCACTGAAAATCGATTAAAATATTAACTTCAGTGCATCAAAGTCTAAAAATCTGAATAAATATAAAAAAATACTTAAAATCTATAAAATACCAATGTGTCCTCAAAATTTCTATAAATATTATAGAAAACTGCGAGAAATACCAAACATCCATTAATACTCTAAATAATTTGATTTTTTTTTAATAAAAATAACCTTATATTCTAGAGCATACAATTTTAAAAATCTATACATAAATTCATTAAAAAAACTATTACATTTTTTAAATTGTATAAATGCTAATGAAGTAAGAAAAAAGGAAACAAAAAAATTATGAAAATCTATGGAAAAGATAAGGATCACTGAAAAATCAATTCAAATACTAAATTCTTCGAAACTTTCAACACTATATAACATCAATTTTTATAAATCTATGAAATGATCCATAGAAATAATAAAAATCCACAAAATCCCAGAAAATATTAGAAAACGTTCTAAATAACATAACATAATATATGAAAATTATAGAAATCTATGAAATACTTAAAATTTGTGCTACAATAGTTTTCTGAACAATTGAAAAAAATTTTCGAGTTTTTCAGAATTTTATTTTCGGAAAATCGAATTTTTCGGAGTTAACCCTTAAGCACACCTCTGGGGTCCAAAAGACCCCAGCTCTTAATTTTTCAAATTTTGAGTACATAAACTTTTAAATTCGAACTGCGCTGGATAATTTCCATTTTTTTTTTCATGTAATTTTCTGTAATTAACACTTTTGTGCGTTTTTATAAACAATAAAACGTAATTTCGAAATGTTTATGATAAAAACTGTTTTCCATTTCTATCTAGCAAAACCTGCCTTTTCGTCATAAAATTTCCACTTTCATTCCTCAAAATAAATATACATATTTTTTTAAATGACCAGTTACGATTTCTTTTTCTTTGGATAGAACTATGTCTTAGGAGAAGACTCCGAAAATTTTGAGATTCAGTAACGCAAATTTACAGCCTGTAGAATTTTTTTTGTAAATAACCTCATTTTTTGGGTTTTTTTATTTATTTTTTATTTTAGGGGTATTTATTTTGGAAAAATTGTTTAAACATATAAACTATTTCGTAAAGGACCCCTTAAAGACGAACCAAAAAAAATTTCAACTAAAAATGTTCAACACAATTTTTTTGCCAAGCATTTTTGGCGTGGGGTCCAAAAGACCCCAGAAGTGCGTTTATTTGGCACAGATGAAGTAGTGCGCTTAAGGGTTAAATATAAATCTTCAATAATATCAAAAAATCTTTCAAATTGTAGAAAAACTAAAAAATTACAAAAAATATCGCAAGTATAATAAAACAAAATTTTTAATTTCAGTGATTTAAAAATCATAAAAACCGAGTTCCATTACATTTGATATGAGCCTGAAAAATGTACAGCTCTGCACTAAAAATAAAAATTATAACAATACTGTATTGAATTGTGGAATGTCTGAAACATTATTTTTTTCACTAGATATTAATTGCAGTTTTTGTGATATTACATTGTACGTATTGTCGAATTATATTGTAGTAGTTGATATATTTTGCTGTAAAAACGCTTATGTATATTGCATTTTCTATTAAATTTGTTTGTCATTTTTACAATATCATATTGTATTTTCTACTGTATCACATTGTAGCACGATAAAATATTGGAGAAAGTCAAAAATGTATTGTAGATTTTACAATATTTTCTCTTAATATATGGAATATTACAATATACAAACTGGAGAACATAAATTCTAAAATGTAAAATATATCATTCAATGTTTTACTACACTCGGACATTAAATCCTGTTTACGAATAAAGTAAGAATCACAATTTACAAAGTATAATTTGCATTCTGTACATTTCACATTTTCCGAAATTATCTAGTAAAAACTGGCATTGTGAGTAGGACAATTTAAGAATTTTTAGTACATACAATATTATTATAAGCAAAATAAAAATGATAAGATTTGCAACAATATTGTAAAACTTACAATATTCTAGTAGGTACTTTTCACCATTTACATGTCAGAAAATACTAAATTTTCTTCATAGTGTGGACTCCAAAAGTTATATTACCTTCAAACCCCGAGATCCAAAAAATTTGAAAATCCTCCTCCCGTTACTTCATCGTCAAAGATTAAAAATTATTTTTTTCCTATGCATGCGTAGAAATGGCCACTTTATTTGCATGAAATGCGGGAACAAAATCCCCTTTCTGGGATACTCGGAAATAAGCGGGAGAAATCACGAATACCCCATAAAGGAAATTTCGTTCCTGCGTTCCATAAAAATGAAGTGGACACTGCTACACATGCATGGAAAAAAATATTGTATGCTACAAGGGAGAAAAAGGATGAAGCCAACGAGTGCAAAGTTGGGCACGAGCGAAGCGAGTACGGAAGTGCACGAGTTGGAATCATCCTTTTTGTCTCGTGTAGCATAAATATCTATTCTATACCTCAACTATCACCAGCGAGTTTTTCACCTCATGCACAGCAACGCAAAAATTTCACATTGTGTTGGGCAACGTGTAAAACGCCCGAACAGGTCACGTGACTCGGACAAAAAAGACGAAAAAGCAGCTTCGAAGTAGTGACGAAAAAATTTCTTTTTTCGTCGCTCCGCATGAGGTAAACAACTCACTTGGTTGATGGTTTCGATATAAAAAACTAGACATATATCCGGGCACAAAACGTCATACTTTAGCACCTAGATATACAAACAACTATTAAAAAACCGAAGGCAGCATATTTCTTCAAAAAACTCTGCCGAAAACTTTTCTGCATACGCCCCTGGTGCCTGAGGCCGAATATCGTTGCGTTTGCATAATGCAAGCGGGTTACGCGGCCGGTTCAACGGCGGAGTCAAGGAGCCCGGTAAATTAATAGGTGATTACGAGCGATGCGCCCAGGGGCAAACGAGGCGTAGACTCGGCAAATCAAGGGCGTAGATCATATTAGGGAAAAAAAACCTCGCCGTTAGCCCTTGGCGCCGCGCCAGTATCCAATTCCAAGAATGTAACAGATTTGTCATGTCGTCGGAGGGGGTTGAGCAGATAATTGCATTTACCTTTACCATTCGGAGTAAAATGTTAGCTGCTGGCCGCGTCCAACTGACGCGGATCGCAGTATGCCAAGGCCTACTTTCTGTAATTCTCCTTTTCACGACTACGACGATCGAACGCTCGAATTCGGTGACCAGACAAATGGTCCCACGGCATGAATCATGACCCGAAATCGCTCATTGCGAAATTGCTCGATTGGAATTGTCTAATTATAGTTGTTGAATCGCAAGTGGGAACGAGGAAAAGTTTTCGAATTTGATCTGGTAGGGTCAGGGAAATTTTCAAAGTGATTGTCGAAAAAATTATTAACTAGTCAGAAATATTTTTATTTTATCTTTGTAGGGACATAAGTAGAAATGGTTATGAGAAAAAAACAGGAATTAGCCAGTTTTTTTATTTTCCTACTTGTAATTAGTAATATAAATCTATCAGTCAGCAATACAGCATTATTTTTTCTCCTAAATTTTCAACCTATTTGCTTTCATGGTCCTCTTCAAAAGGATGATTCTATTTGAAGACATTAAAAATATAAAGAAAAATTATAATTATAAAAACAAATTTCTATATTCACATAGAACATAAAGCGATTACAAATCCCACTATCTTCCAAAATATTTGATATGTCTCCTTTTTGCAGTTATTCTATTTAAAATACATAACATAAAATTTTGAAGAATATAAATATTTAGTTCTACAATTGAATTGTTTTTTTATTATAAATGTCTTTCAACAAAATTATACTTCTGAAGAGGACCGTGGAAGAAAACAGGTCGAGAGCTGAGTAGAAAAATAAAAGAGGATAAAAAATAATGCTGTGTTGTTGAATTTTCATTATTGACTCCGCAGGATCGATTTACATTAATAATTTCAATTTTTCACTGAGCGCTTTTATTTTTATTTATACACGTTTACTTTATTCCTATTTATTACTCTAAACATTTAATAAATCGCAATATTCTCGGAAAAGCTTCGGAATTTTTTAATTTGTTCAGTTATTACAGTGATTTTAGGTATAAATATTAAATACGTTATTTTTTCTTTACAGTGCATATAGTAGAAAATAGTATGAATATTATATTTTTTACAGTAGTGAAAGTAATCCTCAATATACTCGATACATATTACATTACTTCACATGATCAGTTTTACATTTTTGGAAGTAACGTATGGACTTTGATGAGTAACAAGATTAGAATATTTTACAAAATGTACCACAGAAAATTAAAATATTTGGATCACATTTTTTCTAAAAAAAATATTTTCCAGAATTGCTAATTTTACATTATGAATGAACATAAGAGGAAAAATAAATCATGCAACACAATTTCCAAAATGTAGAGTTTTCTTCAAGGAAATTTTTACCTTATCAATCCCCTCATTAAAATTACTAAAGCACTACAGATTTTTCATGGTGCTAAATTCATACTCAATATCAGTAACAAAAAAAAACTAAAACTAAAATAACTCAAAAATCTTGAATATAATAAAAAATCTTCCATTAGGCCTGATCTCGAAATATTTAAATTTACGTCCTTCTTTACCAGGGTCATAAAAAAGTCACGAAAAACTCCACGATTTCATGGGTTAAAAAATCAAGAAACCAAGAACCTGAGATGTGCAATTTTATAATAATTTTATCTTACAACTTTTGAATCGAACTTGAGCTATTGAAAAATTACAGATTAGAAAAAGTGAAAATTTGATAAAATACAAACTTGAGATGAGAATCAATTCAGAATTTTCACATTATACAGTAATTTTCAAATGAGAAGTTTTGTCTTCGGTTCCAGATTCGACATTAAAAAAACTACAAAACCTATGTTTTGAATCCGATCATCGTACAATTTTCGAATTCAACTAAGAAAATTTATGGGCCTTCACTTTTGAACAAAAAAATTTGTAAACATTCAAAATTTGATAAATTAAATAATTATAAGAGTTCGAACGAATTCCAGTATTTGTACGTCATAAGTGAAGTTCATTGTGTAAAGCAAAATTCATACAACTTGAAACTTTGGTAGCTTGTTCCTAATTCCGCAATGCTTAAACGTTCGAATTCAATAACTCAAAAGTTCGTCAAAGTGAACCATGAAACTCAGGATATATTATAATCGTTTGTAACTTTATTAATATAAATATTATTTGGGAAAATTTTACAACTTACACATTATAAAAATAAGACTCAAAAATATTCGGCATCAGCTTCAAAAATCTCAAAACAAAAAATCTAAAATTTTCACGATCATAATAGTGCAATTTTCAAACTCATACTCAAAACTGAATTAACTTATCGCTCTACTTCAAGATTTAAAATCATAGAAAACATCGTAGATAACGTAACGAAATTTTGAAAAAAAAAAAGTTCAATGAAGAAATTTTTAATTTTTCAAGTAGTTAATTTTTTAACAATTATTTCAAACAATTACTTTTTGAATATTTACTTCTTCAAACAATTGACATATAAATAAAACTAATTTCACCTAAACCCTTCATGAAAATTCCCTCTCACTTCATGTTTTCCATCAACTGTGTTCCAAAAACTCCACGTTCCCAAATTCATTAAATCCCTTTCTCTATCCTAAAATTCATTAACCTCACTTTCCACGATCAGCCAATTAGCAATCAGAATCTCAGGTATGAATCACAAACTTCGAAAAACCTCAATTTCACTCTTGGCAAAGTTAAAATAAGCAGTTGACCTATTTTCTCGGCTTGAAAATAAAAGTCCTAAAACCTACGCCAGCGAAAAAAAGCTGCAAAAGTTCCGAGAACGTTGTAAGATCGAGCCCTTAATGAAAGCCCATCAAAAGTTCCCGAGATTTCGGTGTTTCGATAAAGCTCAGAAAGCGCGAGCCTTTGCAGTTTTTTTTTCTCAATTATTATCGGGAACAAGGAAAGTTGGCAAAGCCGAATCAATAACCAAACGTCACAAGCGTGGACAAACTACCCGGGCACTGAATTCGGGGCAGGTCGGAACCTTCCACATAAACCGCGGGTAATCAGATGCAAATAGACACGCGTTTACACCGTATATCATTAGTTTACGCGCGCGAGAACAACTGAACGAGCAGGTTGGCAGAGTCCAGTTTCAGTAGACAATGTTGCTGACGGAGAGAGAGTGACAGAAACGCGTGTGTTTCATGTGATGATAGGGGAAATTCGTGTAAGTTTATCGTCTATTGTATCTCATGGACACGCCAAACATGAATAATAAAAAAAATAGTAAAGAAAATTTTGAATTTTAAAAATACACACTCTCAAAATCCAAAACAGTGGAATTCGTACTGATCGTTTCCATTTCAAATTGACCTGTTTGTTTTTTTGGGCGTTAAAAAATATTTTTTCCCATGCATCTGCAAAGAAAACCACTTTATTTTTATGGAATGCGGGAACAAAAGCCTCTTTTTGGGGTACTCGGAAATCAGCGGGAAATATCAACAAACACCACGGGACACATTAATTAATCACGGATCAGGCAACTTTCTTCCCTGTGATCCGGAATTTATGAATATTTCCCTAGGGTTTTATTGATAACTCCCGCTGATTTCTGAATACTCCAAAAAGAGGATTTCATTCCTGCGTTCCATAAAAATGAAGTGGACACTTCTACACATGCATGGAAAAATAGATATTTATGCTACAAGGGAGAAGAAGGATGATTCCAACGAGTGCAAAGTTTGGGCACGAGCGAAGCGAGTGTGCAATTGCACTCGTTGGAATCATCCTTTTCATGTGTAAAAGTGGCCACTTCATTTTTATGGAACGCAGGAACGAAATCCTCTTTTTGGAGTACTTGGAAATCAGCGGGAGTTGTCAATAAAAACCTAGAGAAATATTCATAAATCCCGGATTACAGGGAAGAAAGTTGCCTGATCCGTGATTTATGAATGTTACCCAGGGTTTTTGTTGATATTTCCCGCTGATTTCCGAGTACCCGCATTTGTTTTGCCCCGGACTTTTGTTCCCGCATTCCATAGAAATAAAGTGACCTTTTTTACGGATGCATGGGAAAAAATATTGTATGCTACAAGGGAGAAAAAGGGTAATTCCAACGTGTGCAAAGTTGAGCACGAACGAAGCGAGTGCGCAAGTGCACGAGTTGGAATCATTCTTTTTGTCTCGTGTAGCATACAATATTTTTTTACATGCATGTGTAGAGGTGTCCACTTCATTTTTATGGAACGCAGGAACGAAATCTCCTTTGTGGGGTATTCGTGATTTCTTCCGCTTATTTCCGAGTACCCCAGAAAGGGGATTTTGTTCCCGCGTTTCATGCAAATAAAGTAGCCATTTTTACGCATGCATGGGAAAAAAATATTGTATGCTACAAGGGAGAAAAAGGATGATCCCAACGAGTGCAAAGTTTGGGCACGAGCGAAGCGAGTGTGCAATTGCACGAGTTGGAATCATCCTTTTTCTCCCTTGTAGCATAAATATCTATTCTTCTTTTAGGGAATTCCCGGTCATTTTCCCGAATCCAAGTTCCCGAACGGTCATTTTCCCGGATGACCATTTTCCCGGAATGCCATTATTCCGAACGTATTATTTCCCGAATGGCCATTTTCCCGAAAGTATTTTTCCCTGAACGAAAATTTTCCCGAAAGTGTTACTTTCCGAATTGCGGTTGGAATTTCACTTTTATTTCAATTGTATATATTTATGAATTTAATAAGAAGAGTCTTCAATAAAGAGTCATGGTAAAAATTTAATAAGAAGAGTGTTCAATAAAAAGAGCCATGGTAAAAATTTCATAAGAAGAGTCGGGGTAAAAATGTTATAAGATTCTGCAATAAGAAGATTCATGGTAAAAATTCCAAATTAGGTTTCTTCAGATATAAAATTCAAAGGTTGATGTTGTGTGCGATTGCACACATAGTCATTTATTTTCATTTTTGTTCATGCATCAATTTTTTTGTAAATGCGTAACTATGGCATTCCTAGACATTAGGCTGATAGGAAAGTTTTCCGTTCGGGAAAATTATAAGCCCTTTGGGAAAGCGGATTCGGGAAAAATACCGTTCGGGAAAATGGTTTTTCGTGAAAATGGCCGTTCGAAAAAAAGACCTTTCGGGAAAACGGTTTTCAGGAAAATGACCGTTCGGTAAAAAGGCTGTTCGGGAAAAGGGATTCGAGAAAATGGTCGGCAACGCGTTCAGGGTTTTTATTTAACGCTTATAATGTTAAATTATTTTTCACTCAGGTTCAATTTTCGGAATCTTTTCTATTACTGCCTTTCTACATGAAAAATCTTAAAATTGTTTGATACTAGGAAAAAATTAAAACCAAATAATCTTAAATGCAACTACATTAAATTAGTTTGATTTTCAACTATTATTGTAAGTATTTAGTATTCAATGAATATTTTAATATTATTTATACTTATATGACATGACTATACATATATTATTCTATATTTCTAAATATTTATTTGTATATAACCATAATAGTAGTTGAAGCTAGTAGATTTCAATACCTAAAATTGATAGTAAGTTGTACTATTTTTCTAGTTGAAACTGCTAATGACTTTTATTTAAACATTTAAACGTATAACTTTAAACTAAGAACACAATTTTTTGATCCTAGAATTCAAAAAGTCGGGTTCAGTAGATAGAAAAAAATTACTGATTTTTTTTAACGTTCATTTTGCTTTTTTACTGTTACAATAACTGTTTTTTTTCAGTGACTTTGTTAGTCGACTACAAACAGTGAATTGTCGCTAACTTTGCAGTCATACTTTTCTAAATCACTGTTTCATCAATAAATATCCATACCTACTGATCCAAAACAATGTAATTATCACTATTTTCCTTACGAATATTTTCAACAACTGTTGAACAGATAATTCACTGATTTTTCAGTCACCGGAGGTCGAAAACACTGCAAAATCAGTGCACACTCTAACTTGCTAATAGTGCAACAGTGAAATGTTCCGACGCAGAAGTAGTCGAAACTTAATCTTTCAGGCTTTTTAAGCAACAAGTAAGTTACTACAATTTACTTTTATTTATTTATTTCTCGCTTAAGTTATAAAAATAAGTAATATTTGACTTTCTCGATAATTTGCACGCAACGAAAAAATGCTGCAGAGTGTTGAGATTTTTATTGGAAAAAAAGTTTTTTGTGTGTGAAGACTTCGAAAAAAATAAAACTGTCATTTTTCAAAAAAGAGCAACTTTGTTTTGCTTACTTTTTTCAGAATTTTCAGGTTAGGTTTCTTTAAGAAATGTGTTTTTCTTATCGATCGTGAAACTTGGAATTTATAGTCACTGATCTAACAGTGAATTATTACTAATTCACCAATGGCATCGCAACTCTTACACTGATCGAATCAGTGGAATACTACTGAGCTTCAGTGGTATTCGAATTTTTGCCAATTCGACGACCGATATGAAATATACATCAAAAAACTTCTTGATGTTTCGTTTACGTAAAAAAAGAACCAATATTTCGTGAATTAAGACATTTCAAAGAGTAAGTAATTAATTATATAACAACGAAGAAAACAAGAAAAAATAACTTGGAAAAACATTTTTTGAAGGAGCATTCAGGAAGCTTTGTTCAACCGTTTCTGACAGGTTTCATTGAAATGAGAATTCGAAGGCCAGGCAGTGTAATTCAATGAAAATCAGCGTAAAATTTGACAGCCTGGAAAATTCGCTGACACCAATTCGCCTAGAAACCCCGCAAAAGTAGGCGAAAGAATTTCCGGACTGTCGAAACGTTCGTTGTCGTAAACGAGGAATCGGAACGTGGCATCTTGAACGCATTTATCGGGACGCTTAATCAGTATCCTGAAGGGTATTGCGCCAAAGACTTTCCACTTTTTGAGGACCAAGTCCCGGCCACGCGACAAGGCCATCAGAATGAGAAACGTAATAGCGGATTTGTGAAGGAAGCACCGGCTGACGAATAACGTCCCGAGGTTCGGCGACGCATTCATCACCGCCGGCAAACTGTGCTCCGCCAAATTGGGGCAATTGGTGACGTACAATCTCTTCAGCCTCGGCACTTTTACACCCGACTTTTCGTCGACGAGCGAGCTAATGTTGCCGTGATATATTTCCAAATCCTCCAAATTTGGCAAAGACAATATCGAGTACATTCCGGAGTTGGTCATTGCAGGGCAGCCTGGATACAAGAAAAAAACATTTTTTCCTTAGGACTGTCCATAAATTACGTAACGCAAGTTTCAGGATTTTTTACCCCCTCACTTCAATAGAAAAATATAAATACCTTCAGGAATTCTCCGTATTTTACAATAACGTTAACAACGCAAGATATACGAAGATTTTTATTGTACTGAAAACAATTGCCTCAAAAAGCTTTTGCAAATTGAAATGCTTAGAAAAGCAATTAAAAAAAAATGTTTCATTTTTTGAAACACCTGACATTCCGAAAAAAACTGATTTCCAAGTTTAAAAAACAATACAGTAAACTTTCGTTTATTCCAACCGCCGCGAAACGTAAACATTCGGTTATTCCAACTCTAAAGGGGCTCCCACCTCTACCGCATGTCTTTGTCAGTAACTCTCATTGGCTATGTCGCCACGCGGGGCAACCAATGAACAGTCTCGTGTGCGAGAGAGAT